>APFE030077435.1:21821-44638 GCA_000404065.3 Pinus taeda
CAATTCATGATAATAATTAATGATAATAGTAATAGTTATTATCATAATTATTATTGTAAATGTTATAATTAAATAAGTGGTATTGTTATCCTTGAGATCGACACATATGCCACAAAATCTAATATTATTTTATTATTTCCACTATTATTTTATTATTTCCTTAGGAGACCCATTTTAGAACTCAAAATTCCTCTAATGATTATTAACTCGGGGTTTTTACAAACTTAAGAGGGGTCAACATTGTATATGCAACAGACACCTTCTTCGTCGTAGTCCGACTCCCTTTGATGCAAGTGTAAGAAGGAAATGAAACAACTTCAGACGTGCGAAGATATTAGGTAAGTTGTCAACCCTAAGTTGCAAAAAGAAAGTAACAATAAGCAGATCTATTCTACTTGGAAAGTAAATGACATGAAAAGATCTATTCTATTCACAAAATCATAAAGCATAACGGCAACTAAGCAAATATCATCTATCTTGCTAGAAAATTATTGGAATTAAAGGAAATCTATTCTATCTTGCAGGAAAGAAAAGTCCTAGATTACTTTTGCAAGAAGGAAATAACATTTTTCTTGAAGCAAATTGCAGAAAGGAAATCTAGATTAATTGCATAAATCAACATTTAAGAAGCAAGTAATGTAAGAGATAAATGACGACCTAACCAAGACACAAAATAACTGAAGTTGCCTCAGTGCATTCATAGCTTATAAATATACTTCTATCATGAATTTGGAGTGAATTTGGGTAAGGAAGATATCAAAAACACATTGCTACAAGATGGTTACTTGTCGAGATAACTTACCAAATGCCCAGTAAAATAAAGTGCAAATGACATGTGATTTTTTTTTATTATTAAGTAGGATGTACTTGGACTCCATTCCAAATGGAATCACTCAAAAATACCCATGTTAACATGTGCTAAAAAATACTAGAAAATTACTACTCTAAACACCAGAAATTCAAGAATTAGTGAGCTAGTTAACATATCAAATGCCTAACATGATCAAGTGAAAATGGTATGGGGTGAAATTTTTTGTTAACTAGAATTTTTTTATGACTCAAGCCAAGTGGAATCAACTCAAAATTATTTCATTAACATGTTCTAAAAATTAGCAGAAAATTACTACTATATTGTTGCAAGAGACTTCCAAAATTCTAGATTGTGAACTAGTAAAGTAATCCAAGTATCTCAATAATGAATATGGTTTTTCAAATTTGGTCTAAGGATGCATCATGGTTGTGAATCCGTAAATAACCTATAAAAAAAATTACTTCAATAATTTAACCAATATAATCTATAACAAAGGAATCATGAATATTAAATGTAAAAATAGGGAAAAACAATAATAAGATATGCATGTGAATAAGAAGTGAAAATAAGAAAAATAAATTGTACAATAGGGCTTTGAGGCTCCTGTGATGGCCAAGCCCAAGGATACTCATAGCCCTATGAATGAAACTAAGCTTTAGAAGCTAAAAAATGCACCAAACTTCATTATTTGAACCAGTCCAAGTACATCTCTGCTAGAAATGAAATTGGAGCTACTAAATAACAAGTTTTCTCCACAAGAAGACTAATAAATACATTGTACCTAGAGGAAAATTGGAATTGGTACTTCTAAAAATTGATGGGGAAGCATTCTCCTTGAATGGAGGCATATTTGCCCTCCAAAATCCCTCAAAAAGTGGATCTAGTTCCCAACACTACGAATTTTGATGTAGGAAAAATTATTTTTCCTGCAAATTTACTTTAAGATTATTCCTTAAGCACCTTAGTGCTCAACACCTAAAGCGTATATCCAAGCATTCAATAGACATCTTCCCTTTAAACCACACACAGTGAATTCTACAACATGTACATGATTCTTCTCACTACTTGAATTGTCTCTAATCCTTGCACAATGTTGATTTCCTCACATAATATATTGACATGATAATATATTATTAATTTTATTCCTCACATAGATACGAAAACTATATAAATTTCAACTTCATACAAACACTATGATTCCACGATTTCACACAAACTAGAATTCTTCCATTCATATAGATATAATTCGTGAGCACCATAGATATTTGAAATTTTATTTCATTAAATCAAATATGTACATACACATATAGTCAAAAAAATATTGTTTCTCTCCATTCACTCTCTATGGCCTGACTCTACATCTGTTTGGCAATTATTTTTCCCCTTAGACTTACAATGTTTTAAATAACATATAGAAACAAATTAAATTTTCTAACATCTATAAATCAAACCACAAATCATTCATGTTTTTCAAAGTAGAATCATTTTTTACTTATTGAAAAAATCTTTCCTATCAATATCTTTTCTAATTCCTAAAAGAACCCTAATAGTTTCTAAGATTTCTAAATTTTTTCTTATCTAACAACTTGCTAATTGCTACCAATATTTTTTCTCCTACAACCTCTTATGTTTTATTTCCTATTTTTTTTCATGCCTTAAAAGGCATATTTTCTTCTTAAAAATCTTGTCTACTAAATATTATCTCTATCTATAGTTCTTTAAGAAATAAAAAAATTGAAATTATTTATAGTAAGGAAATAATGTCAAAACTGAAAGATATTATCGACGCTTAACTAAAACATAACAAAGAACCACAATATGAACTGGGACTAACAGGGAGCCATGGATCCTGAACCATAGAGCAGTGAGAGGCTACGAGCTACAGACTAGTGAGGACCCACGAATCACAGAAAAACAAGGAGCCAGAACCACAAACCAGCGAGGATCCCTAAACCATGAGCCATAGATCCACCGAGAAGTGAGGCCATAATACCCTAGCCACACAGACCATGGAGCCACCGTGAAGTGAGGCCACGATCTACCATTCACACTAGACCACCATTCTATTACCTCCGATAAGCATTGGAGTATACCGGAGCCCCAAATGTCGAGCCATGAATTAGAGTGGCCCGTTAGGTTGAGATTGCTTGCATTAGGAGCCAATTCTCGTCACCCAAAATTTGTAGACTGTATGGAGGTTTTTTCTATTATAGGAAGGAAAAAGAGTGTATTTAGTTGTCACTCTAGTGACCAACAACATAGAACCACACCATGAACCATAATTGTTGATCATTTTGAGTTGAGTGACACCTTGAGCCAACGCATACCACCTTGAGCTTGAGCCTAATCTTGCCACCAAGAATGTTGCAGATGATTGAGGATGGAAGAAAGCTTTGTTTTATTTAATGATTCCTAGAGTCACAACCAGTGAGAAGAAGAGGCTACTAGACCAGAGAGAGAAAAACCATGTAGTGCATTGATCCTGGAAAGCTAGAGGTTACAAATTGTAATGAAACAAAGGACCCTCTGATAAGGTCGCACCATAATGGTGAAGTTGGAGGGACAATGCAAGTTCCGAAGCTATCCTATAAGCAAGGGAATCCAAGGGTGGCCGAATGAAAAACAAATTGTAAGGAAGACACTCTTGTGTTAAGAGTGACAAAATATGCCTAGAAGCGGTCAAATTAAAGAGTGTGAGGAGAGGATGAATGTTGCAGGCATGATGAACCTACAATAACTAGATAGATTGCATATTTTCCCTTGACGAACAATATGTAGGTTAGAACATAGGTGATAGAAATAGGTTGGAGGGAGGACGTTGGTTCACTATGATGGCACTCTCATTTGGTGCTACAAGAAACCTTTGCAAACTATGATGCATTGCCATTATTTGCTTATGAGCCAAACCATATTCAGTGTATGATGACCAAGGCCAGACTAGTGTGAGCACCACTACATGGTTAAAACAAGTATGTTAGGAAATTGAATGTTTGGCCAAGTGGATGCCCCTCCCAGTTAACCTTGGTTACCCACCAACAAATGTCAGATTTATGCACCCGTCGTGGGGGAAGTTTTTTAATTTTTTAACTATAAGGTTTTAATTATTTTAATTATTTCCCTTTAATTTTTAAATGTGTATTTTTTATTTATTTTTTTAACTTTATTTGCTTTATATATTTTTTCTTTTAATATAGATGCTTTTTTTTTTATTTTTTAATTTAATTGTATTTTAGTTCTTTTTGTAGTTTTGTTTATATTTTTTCTAAATTTCTTTAATTTTTTTAATCATTTTTTAATTATTTAAAAAAATGCTTGAAAACAATTTTTTAAAAATATTTATTTGATTTTCTGTTATTAACATTATTATTTAATTAAAAAAATACAACTCTGCATTGGACTATTTTTTCTTTTTGAAAAAATGGTGTTTTTTATGATTTTGTTTTACATTACACTTGATTATAAAGGCCATAGTAAAAGTGAAAAGAACATTACAATTTTAGTGCTTTGATGAAAAAGTGGTCATCTTAGTGTAAAATTTCAAATGAGCTATAATTTTAAGATTAAAAAAAAAGGTTCTCTTGCTGGAATGACTGGTTAATTTTAGTGCTAAATTTTAGGGCTTTTCATAGTCATAATATTTTTTCTTTCATGCCATTGTTGAAAAATGTTGAAATGTTAACCCTAACAAAGGGTGTTGCTACATCAACATTTTTCCATTTTGGGTTGTTTTTTCATGTCCTTCATAGTTATGACATTCGATTTATAATGACATGATTAAGAAATGTTGAAATTTTAACCTTGCAATGAAGATAGGTAATGTTGCATCACCACTTTTTCATTTAGAGATATTTCCTCACAAACTTTACACAAAAATATGGGGTTTTATGGTTAGATTTATTGTTTTGAGGTCACAGTTCTTGTTAAGTGGGTAAATTTATTGATACTTGACCTACCAATCCAAAACCAAACAAAGAGATTTCCAAATCAATGGATAAATATAATAAAGCATTATGGACTATGCACTTAAAAATGATAAAAAGCTAATAGTTATAATATAGTTCAAGGAGGGAACCTGTAATTATTAACTTCTTACAAATTTTTAGGTGCATAGCTCATATCATATGAACATATAGTTTTGTTGCTTCAAATTAGTGATCATGGAGTTTTCATGATAACATTTTTCAAGAAGATTCATAGCATGAAATTTTGAGAAGATTGAGGAGATATCTCAAAGAACATCAGGTCAAAATTTCATATTTGGGTTCACTATTGTCAGGCCCCAGGGCATTAATGTGCACCCTCATCCCAACTATGCACCAAGGTGTTCCCCTATAATCCATAATGAGACAACTTGATTTGGGGGAAAACATGCTTATCACAAGAAATGTGAAATTCATATCGTAGAAAATGTTGTGAAATGGGAAGACGTGTTGAAAAATCGAAGCCACATCGACTAATTGACATGAATTGGGAAAGACGTGCCAAGGGTGCCAGAGACAATATGAGTAGAGGGTATCATTCGAGAAGAGATGGGTGAGAAGGTGGTGTGAGATGAGTAAACAGAAACAAATTTTGGCACCAATTGGAACAAAATTTTGGTACCCAAAAAAATGAAATTTAGGAGTGCTTGGGAAGAATGGTTCCCTACTTGACCTAAGTTGCCTAACATCCAGTTGAGATGACCTACACAGTATTGTAGAATGATATTATGGAACTATGTAAATGTGAGATGAGTCATAAAAACATCCAACTCACTCCATGGAATGAGACATAACCAAACAAAACCAAAACAAGCTCACTCTTATCATTTTGAGTAGGAACGAAGTGCGAGACATATGAGGAGTTGAGTATCGTGGCTCGAGCCTATAGTGGTGTAGAGTGAGAGGGCAAAGATGAGCCAACTATACTGGCCAAGCCGAGGAAGGAGACAACCCATCTTAGAAGAGGAACGGCAAGCAATAGGAGATTAGGGTGGCCCGATAGGGTTAACGAGTTTGGTATTGGTTATATTTGTACATTCTAAGGTTTTTCGATTTGAGATTTGGTTGGATAGAGCCATTGTCATAGGGAATTATTATACATACTCATTTTAATAAAATAAAAATGTTAAAGGACCATTTCCATTAACAATGTTCATACTCAGGATGATTATGCTATCTTGCATATGATGTTCATGATTTTTATTAAATGGAAGATGATGTGACAATATTATTAATTCTCTATGTTTAACGAATTCCACGGATGAATAATAATATAAGAATAACATGGGTAATACACTCTGAGGCATGTAGGTTCTAGTCCTGTACAAAAATTCCCTACAAACGAATTCTTAAAAATAGAAAATATATAATGGCGAGAAACACAAAACTAATACACATAGATTTTCCCCTAGATCCGAAAACTGGGACTTACCAAATTTATTTTTCATTATGTTCCTTTCAATGTTATAATACATATATATGCATGCTAAAGCATTCATAAACCCCAATCCATTAAACCTAGATTAGAACATAATCATAGTTCCTTGATTAGATCTAAAAAATACCATGGGAAGAAACCCATCATGCCTAAAACCATGTGTGAAACCCATGCACCAAACCGTAGGTAGGTTCGCCCATCTACTATAAGGTCCATTTTTCTTCCTTGCACAAGTGTGCCTTGGACCTCGTGCAGGGGGGGCTACTGTCCCCTTGAAACCCCTTGACGGGGGGGTTGCACCCTCCTGTGACTCGCTTGTTGCACCCAGTGCAAGGAATAGGGGGAGCTTTCACCCCCCTATCACTCCCCCATGCATGCGACTGATAGTGGAAAGAATATAACACAACCAATATTTCCCCACTTGTAATTTTATTTTACACACAAAAGAGTTTTCATTGGTCCAACCCTGCAATGCCCATTTTTTATCTACACTAAAGAAACTTCTCAGTACTCACAAACTTGTCAATGCATTTGCTGCAATTTTTGAAAGTGTCCACCTTTACTAGAAACGCTTTTTTTTCCTCAACGATATCCCTATCAAAAGTGATACCAAACATAAATTTTCTTTTTCTTTTAATGATAAGAAGTGTTATTTTCCAAGAGGACTGCACTTTGGCTATCACTATCTATCCTTATAGCTCATTGTACTAACCCCATACTTGAACACAATCTATACAACCAAACTACTTCCTTTCTTGCATGAGTAGCTGCCATGTATTCTGCCTCTATAGTTGAAAGTGCCACCACAGACTATCTCTTCCTCTTCCAACTGACTACACCTCCAAATAGGCTAAACGCATACCCACTTGTTGATATTCTCTTTTCTAAATCTTCAGCCCAGTCTTCATCAACAAAGTTATCGATGTCCAAGAATCTATCCAATCTTGGTCTTCCTTGGTAGTACAGATGATAATCACTTGTGCCACGTAAATACTTGAAAACCTACTTCACTGTTGTCGAATGCTCCTTCCCTGGTTTTCACATAAAACTTCTCAATACTCCCACTACATGTGCAATTTCTGGTCTAGTACATGTATACCATTGCATACAGCAGGCTACTGAATACACTTGCGTATGGAACATGGGACATCTCCTCTTCCTCTCCTTGTGTCTTGGGACACTATCCAACATATAACTTTACACCTATAGGAATAGGAACCTTCACCGATTTACTATCCTTCATATTAAACCTATGTAGTATTGTCTCGACATACTTCTTCTGATTTAAACATAACTTCTCTTTTCCTGATCTCATTTAATTTCCATGCCTAAAATACAGTTTGAAACACCAATATCCTTCACATTGAATTTGAAGTTTCATTGGGTCTTCAAATCTTGGATAATTTTTGTCATTTCCAATCAGCAACATATCACCCAGATATAAGACCAAATAAATAACATGGTAACCAGTTAATTTAAAATACAAACAGTGATCTGCATTGCTTCTGGTGAGGCCAAGTCTCCATATAAAAGTATTAAATTTTTGATTTCACATTCTTGGTAACTATTTTAAGCCATAGAAAGAACTTTTTAACCCACATACCAGTTCTTTCTTTCCCTTCACTGCAAAGCCTCCAGGTTGCTTCATGTAGATATCTTCTTCCAAATCCCCATGAAGAAATGATGTCTTCACATCAATCTGTTCTACTTCAAAATATAAAGTAGCAGCAATAGATAAGCAATCTAATAGAAGCTACCTTGGCAACAGGAGAAAAAATATCACCAAAATCAATTCTCAATGCCTAGGAATAAACTTTTGCTACCGACTGAGCTTTTTATTTTTCCACCTTGCCTTATGCATTCATATTCTTCTTAAGCACCCATTTTCTTCCAATGGGTTTCCTTCCAGCTAACAACTCCACCCGATCCTAAGCCTCTTTTTGTCCAAAAATGCCATTTCATCAACCATGTCCTCTTTCTAGATTTTTCAATCCTCAGAATCTACTGCCTCCCTAACAGTTCTAGGATCATCATCAATAATAGATAAAAAATATTTTTAATAGAAAGAAGATGGACAATACCTCTCTAACTACCTTGTTTCTAGAATTGATCTTCTCATGGCTAGATTTTGTGGTTCTTCATCTTCTGATTCCCATTCTATTGTACACAACCTTCCTCCTTTAGCTCAAACTCTATCTTCTCAAGTTGCTTTGGTAGGAATTCATGTTTAATAACATATTTCACCTCTCTAAACACCACATCTCAATTATACACAAATTTCCTTATTTCTGGGTTCCAAATTTTATAACCTTTTAAACCATGCTTATACCGTACACCTTTCAAATTTACTATCCAACTTGGTTCTTTTCTCCTTTTGAACATGTACATATGCATCATAGCCAAGTACCCTCAGAGGTCAAAGGGAGGGTTTCTTACCAGTCCATATCTCATGTGGATTATTCTCCTCCAATGCTGATGAAGGTGATTTATTAACTAGGTAACATGCAGTCTCCACTCCCTCTGCCCATAATTCCTTTCCTAACCCAACACCAAAGAGCATGCTTCTTTCCTTTTCCATCGACGACCTATTCATTATTTCTACAACTCCATTTTTTTGAGGTGTGTATGGAGTCGTGCTATACCACACTTCTTACAGAACTATTCAAATTCCTTCTTGCAAAACTCTCCACCATTATCTATTCTCAACACCTTTATCTTCTTCTATGTCTGGTTTTCCACTAGAGCCTTAAATTCTTTAAGCCTATCAAAGACTTCAGATTTGTCACTAAGGAAATGTATCCATGTATTCCTTGAGAATTCATTTATAAATTATACATAGTACACAAACTTACCCAATGATGGAACTGACACAGGTCCAAACACATCATTGTGCACAAGCTCTAATATCCCTTTTGCCCTCTTAGCACTAGAGGCGAAGCTCACCTGATTCTTCTTCCCATATACACAATGTTCAGATGAATCAAAATCCACAGATAAATTAGACATACCTTCTACAATACCATTACCATGGAGTATTCGAAGGCTCTTCTCTCCAATATGTCCAAACCTTCAATGCCATAACATGGTCGTTTCTCTAGACACCACTATATTTTTTGTTCCACTTTCAGGGACCACATAACTGTTGCACCCATTAATAATAGTGATACCCATAAGCTTGTATAGAGTTCCAATATGAACTCCCACCATCAAAAATAGTTCTCTCCAAACCATATTGAAGATATGTTTCTCGAGCACTGTTTTTACACATGCATCATCCAGCTTGCTTATATAAATCAGATTTTTGGCCAATGAAGGAATATGCAGAACGACCAGTAGTGTTCTAAGCTTTCCACCTTGCAACTTTAACTTTACTTTTCCATGTCCAAAAATTCTAGCCTTCCTATCATCCACTAAGTATACACCACCACCATCATATTTCACATACTCACAGAACCACACCCTATGGGGATTGAAGTGAAAGGATGCACTTGAGTCAATAAACCATGCCTCATGTATTGAGATTTACAACAAGAAATGATAAAAATAGCATTGCTATAAATAGTTGGGCTATAAATAGTAGTTCAACCATTGGAGGTCTTAGCAGCAATGGGTGAAAAGTGAAAGTGCTAAAAATAGCATTTCTAAAAATAGCATTTTAGGATCCCTTCTTATTTTAGTCAGTCCCTAGACTAAACATAGGAAGTAAAATTCAAATTTGATATGAACATCAGTTTTGAAATTAATCAATTAATTCATATTGAATTAATTAGTTAAGGAATATCAAACTTGAAGTCTATGTGAGGACATGCAACAATTTCTCCTTTGATTGAGGAATTTAACCTTTAGTTAAATAGATAAGGATGAGTTGTAATATTGAGTTGTAATTAGTTGATTTAGTTTAACTTAGTCAAGTCGAGTTAGATTAATTTAACATTTTGTTAAATTAATGAGAGTTCAGTTAGTTAATGCTTGCATGCATGCAACTATTGTAATTCACATAACTAAAGATTCATTCATGGATAACTCATGCACGTTAGTTCAGTCAGAGACCCAATTGAGATCAGATGGAGGGACAATATCCTATCATTTGCTAGGATATCCCTTAGTTAATATTCCTTGCATGCAGAAGGAATATTATTCCTTATGGATTGCGCAGTTGGACCTGAGGTTATAGTGAGTGTGATGAGGCCAATTCACACATGTGATATCATTGGACCCCAATCAAATCTACGCAGGGAAATAGGAGGTTGGGAGGGCTTGAGGAAGATATATTCTATGTCTATTGAGTCTGTGGGTAGTATTCTTTGAGTGCAGAGAGATCAGGATAGCTTGATAGTTAATTCTTTTTGTAACTTGAACAAGATTTCCTCTTGTATGATAATAGAGAGATGGGGTTGGTTCTTTCCCCAGGGATATATCTTTTGTGTTATGGTTGATTACTTCTCATTCTCAGTTATATCTATTCATGCTTGATGTTGCTCATGTTTGATTAAGCTTCTGCTAAATTGTTTGTGGAAATAGATCAAGTTTTTTTCTTTAGTACATTGCATTACCAGGTGATCTGCAATGGGAATTTCTACATGGTATCAAAGCAAAGGTGATCAAGTCAGAACAATATACAAGCAGGATAAGTATGAAGTTTGGTTTCTGAATATTGAATAGAGTTCTTATCACATCTATTTCACCAATGGCATTCAGTTGCTTAAGATTCGAATATGCCCTTGATGGCAGTTCGAATTATATAGCTTGGAAGGATCGCATGGAGGCAGTATTGGAAGATAATAGTCTCAAGGACTTCATTGATCAAGAAGTCCAAAAGTCGATTGATGTTACTCAACTGGTAGAGTGGAAAAAGTGTGTGGCTAGAGCAAGGATAATCCTCTTGGAGGGAGTTTGAGATCACATTGTATCAAGCCTCCTTGGGAAGGATACTCCATTTTTGATGTGGAAAACAATGAAATATCTTTATCCAAATAGCAGTGATCAAAGGGAGCTAGCGCTGAAGGACAAACTTCGTAAGATCAAGTGCAAAAAGGGTGATACAATCTCTACATTCCTAAACAAGCTCACCACCTGCAGGGATGAGCTTGCAAGTGTAGGGGTCACGACTACTGATGATGACATGGTGAATCTAGCACATCTTGGTCTTCTTAAGAGCTAGCATAGCTACCAGGACTTGGTTAATGGAAGAGAGGAATTGCCAGATTGGGAACGACTTTGGTCAGACCTAATGGATGAGGAGATAAGGTAGAGCACCAGGGATGGATCTTCATTAAAACAAGATGATGAAGAAAATCTAGCTTTAGCGAGTAAAGCTAAGAAAGGGAAAGGGATGGCATCCCAATCAAAATCTTCTCATGGTGGGAATAAGGTTGACAAGTCAAAGGTGCGATGCTTTCATTGTCATGAAGTGGGCCATTATGCTATGAATTGTCCACAGAAGAAATCCAAGAAGGGTTCATCAAAGGAATCTGATGGTGATGCACTAGCTTCACAATTTGAGCTAGATTTATCACTTATCACATGCATGGTTTCATCCATGATGGGATGTGTTTGGTACCTAGATAGTGGAGATTCTTTCCACATGTCAGGTGACAAGAATATTTTTAGTGCATTGGAGGAGAAGGATCTCGAGATGTAGATCGAGATGGGAAATGATGGAAAATTTTGTGTCTTCAGTGAAGGTATAGTTGTGTTTCAGAGGGAGCATGGTGCTCTTCTCACCCTATCTGCTGTTAAATATGTACCAGGTTTGAAAAAGAATCTTGTGTTTGTTGCAATGCTAGAAGATAAAGGCTATGATGTAGTCTTTAGTAAAGGAAAAGTGTTCCAGAGGCATATCAACACTGGATAGACCAAGCGAATAGGGATTCAAGTAAAGAATCTCTACAAGTTGGAGGTAGATGACTATGTTGCACTGAGTTCCAAAGCAGAGGTGCTGCAAAGCCAAGATGTTGGAAATTTCTAGCATAGAAGACTGGGCGACTTGCATCACAGGGCCTTGAAGATCATGCAACAAATTTCTACCAGCTTACCCAAGAGAAAACTGGAGCAAACAGACACATCAAAAGGATGCACCCCGAGTAAGTATGTGAAAGCTTCCTTTCAGGATTGGGATAGTAGAGATAGAGCAATCCTGGAGTCAGTTCACTCAGATGTATGTGGACCATTCTCTACAACCTCCACCACTAAACAATGATACTATGTTATTTTCATTGATGATTTTTCTCGTAGATGTTGGATCTACTTTATGCAGAAGAAGGATCAGACCGTCTTGAGGTTTTGTGAGTTTAAAGCCTTAACAGAGAAAGAATCTGGGAAGAAAGTAAAAGCCTTGCATAGAAACAATGGTGGAGAGTATATCTCCCAGTAGTTTAAAGACTTTTATGGAGCAAAAGGAATTAAAAGGGAAGTGACGACACCCCATAACCCACAACAGAATGGGGTGGCTGAAAGGAAGAACAGATCTATTATGGGAGCATCTCAAGCGATGTTGCATGACCAAGGCATGCCACTTCATCTATGGGCTAAGGCATGCAATACAACAATGTACATTTAGATCTGAAGTCCTCATTGTATTCTGGGGTTGAAGACACCTATGGAGGCCTTTTCGGGGAAGTGATCAGATGTGAGTCACTTCCACATCTTTGGATCACCATTTTTCTGTCATGTGACCAAAGATGCTTGGAAGAAGTGAGACCCAACATCTGAGTTGGGGATACTTGTGGACTACATAGATACACCCCACAACTATCGTGTGTTTCTGCCTGCCAGTCAGAGGACTGTAGTGCGTAGGGCTCTGAAGTTCGACGAGCAGAGAGCCATGCAAGTGTCACTTGAGAGGGAGCTCAAGTTGCATGGCGATGAGGAAATTTTAGTTCCAAAGGAGGAGGAGCCTCCTGATGATGTGGATTAGCCACATGTAGAGGATCCAGTAGTGTATACCACCACTCTTGGAGAGTCTTCCAGAGACAAGCGAAAACGCTCGTGGGAAACTAATAGATTGATGCAAGATGCGAGAGAGAATGTGGGGTAGCCATCCTCTCATCGCAGACAGAGGAGATACTCTGAGAGATAGATTGGCTACATGGCCCTAGTTGTGGAGTGTGTAGCACCCGAGCCTTCTTCTTTTAAGGAAGTAGTCCAATAACTAGTTTGGGTTGATGCAATGGTAGAAGAGTATGATTCTATCATGCAAAACAGTGTGTGGGATGTTGTCCCTAGACCTGCGAACAAATCAGGGGTTAGTTCCTGATGGCTTTACAAGGTAAAGCAGGTAGCTGATGGCAGTGTTGGGAAACACAAGGCAAGGTTTGCTACCTGATATTTCTCACAGGTTGAGGGGATCAACTACAATGAGACCTTTTCTCCCATTATAAGGTACTCATCTATCAAATTGATGCTAGCTCTATTAACTTAAATGGGTTGTAAGATCCATCCGATGGATGTGAGGATGAAGTTCATCAATGGGAAGATTGAGGAGGAGGTATACATTGAGCAGCCTACAGGATTTGAGACCTTTGATCGCGAGTCGCATGTCTGCCAACTCAAGCAAGCATTGTATGGGATGAAGCAAGCACCTCGTGGTTGGTATACCAAGATCAATAGCTATTTCACTGGGTTGGGCTTCACCAAGAGTGAAGCAGATGTGAAGTTATACCACATCATGGTAGATGGTAAGCCCTTGATTATTGCACTTTATGTCGATGATCTGATTTTGATAGGTGATGAGCAGCCGATACAACCTTGCAAGGAGGACCTTGAAAGAGAGTTCGAGATGAAGCACATGGGCCTCATGCACTACTTTCTAAGCATGTAAGTGTGGCAGAAATATGGGGAAGTATTTGTGTCTCAAGGCAAGTATGCCAATGAGATACTCAGGCGCTTTCACATGGAGAAGTGCAAGCCCATGCAAACTCCTCTAGCTGGGAATGGAAGGAAGGAGGATGCTACTTCAGGTGAGGTAGTAGTTGCTACTATTATCGGCAGCTGGTGGATTCACCCATGTATCTGGTGAACACATGACTGAGTCAAGCTATGGTTCAGCCTACTAACCTGTTTTGGAAGGGAGCGAAGCATGTGCTGAGATATCTTAGAGGCACTACACAATACAGATTATGGTACAGAGAGACAGAGGGAGTGAAGCTGTAAGGCTTAACAGATGTGGATTGCACAGGTAGTCCATCAAAGTGGAAGATTCTAGTGGGATTGTTTGGTCAGATGATGGACCCTACAAGGATATACTGTGATAATCAGAGTTGCATAAAACTCTTTGAGAATATAGTGTTTCATGACAGGTCCAAGCATATAGATATCCATTACCATCACCTACGGGACTGTGTGGTCAAGAGGATCATGATGTTGCAGTATGTTTCGACCGAGGTGCAAGATGCAGATATTTTGACTAAGGCATTGTCAAAATGCAAGTTTGAGTTCCATAGAGAGAGGATCAAGGTTACTTATAATCCCTTTATTATTGAGAGGGAGTGTTGAGATTTGCAACAAGAAATGCTAAAAACAGAAAATGCTAAAAATAGCACTACTATAAATAGTCAGTCTATAAATAACAATTAAGCCATTGGAGGTCTTAGCAACAATGGGTGAAAAGTGAAAGTGCTAAAAATAGCTTTTCTAAAATAGCATTTCGGGATCTCTTCTTATTTTTGTCAACCCCTCGACTAAACATAGGAGCTAAAATTCAAATTTGATATTAACAATAGTTTGGAAATTAATTAATTAATTAATTCATCTTCAGTGAATTAGTTAACGAAAATCAAACTTAAAGTCTATGTGAGGACATGCAATAGTTTCTCCTTTGATTGAGGAATTTAACCTTCAGTTAAAGAGATAAAGATGAGTTGTAATATTTAGTTGTAATTAGTTGAATTAGTTTAACTTAGCCAAGTCGAGTTAGATTAATTTAATAGTTTTCAAAATTAATGAGAGTTTAGTTAGTTAATTCTTGCATGCATGTAACTGTTGTAATTCAGATAACTGAAGATTCGCTCATGGATAACTCATGCATGTCAGTTCAGTCAGAGACCCAATTGAGATCAGATGGAGGGACAGTGTACTATCAGTTGCTAGGATATTCCTTAGTGAATATTCCTTGCATGCAGAAGGAATATTATTCCTTATAGATTGTGCAGTTGGACCAAAGCTTATAGTGAGTGTGATGAGGCCAATTCACACATGTGATATCATTGGACCCCAATCAAAACTGCGCAAGGAAATAGGAGGCTTGGAGGGCTTAAGGAAGATATATTCTATGTCTATTGAGTCTGTGAGTAGTATTTTTTGAGTGCAGAGAGATCAGGATAGGTTAAGAGCTAATTATTTTTGTAACTTGAACAAGATTTCCACTTGTATGATAATACAGAGTTGGGTTTTTAGGTTGGTGCTTTCCCCATTGATATATCTTCTATGTTATGGTTGATTACTTCTCATTCTCAACTATATCTATTTATGCTTGATGCTACTCATGTTTGATTCAGCTTCCACTAAATTGTTTGTAGAAGTAGATCAAGTGTTTTTCTTTAGTAAATTGCATAACCAGGTGATCTATAGTGGGAATTTCTACGTCATGATCTACATGTGTACTTGAAGAGAAGCCAAGTACATATCCCCACCTTCATTTGAGGTGGTTTTTGCCTCTATAGAAGGAGCATCATCAGATCCCTTTCCTTTATTAGGATATTTAGATCTACAATCCTTTTTGAAGTTCCCTTCCTTTCTGCATTTCCAACACACCTTTATAGGTTTTCTTGGAGAAATAAATCTCCCTCTAGATTTAGAACTCCCACTCAAGGAGTTATTTTTGTTTTTATTCT
Source organism: Pinus taeda (assembly GCA_000404065.3). Classification (NCBI taxonomy): domain Eukaryota; kingdom Viridiplantae; phylum Streptophyta; class Pinopsida; order Pinales; family Pinaceae; genus Pinus; species Pinus taeda. The sequence continues at coordinate 37,881 of APFE030077435.1, forward strand.
GGGACCGTCCTTGTATAGACAAGGCATCTCCATTCTAGCTCACCATATTTTTCCATCTCATCTCCTCCGATGACAAGGATGAGGCTATTTCATTAAACTTCAAGGTAGTTGTATTGCTACATATAACAACAACCAGACTGTCCCACAAATATGGTAGAGAACACAGCAAACTAATGCACTTATCTTCATCTGAAAATTTTATATCAATAGATAAAACCTGGCTTACCACAATCGTTAAGATGCCCTTTCACTAAGTCTCCATCCTTCATCCTTAGGTTATACAACTTTTTCTGTTGGAACAATTTGTTCACCGGAGACTTAGATTGGTACAAAGTCCCCAACTTGACCCACAAATCCTTCATCTTAGCTTCCCCTGATACATTTAACAATATTGAATGTAAGGTACACAATCATATTGTGCTCTTTCGCTTCTGATCTAACTTCATTGAGCCTTTTGCTGACATAGTCATTAGTTTAGTACTTAGATCTACCGTGATCCACTTATATTTATCCACTAGCAGATCCTCCATCTTGAGTTTCCACAACTCAAAACTCTAAGCTTTAAATTTGTTAATCTCTATCTTTCCACTACTCACCATCTTCTTTCACCGCAAGAATCGACCTTGTAGAAATGCCACTAAACAAGGTCTACTACAGGCCCAAGCAAAACCCCTCAGCAACAAAGTTGTCCCTTTGAAGACAAAACAACTCTAATACCAAATGTAGGTTTTGATATTGTACAGAAATTACCTGCAAACAAATTCTTAAAAACATAAAATATACAATGTTGAGAAACACAAAATAAATACATAGAGATTTTCCTTTGGATCTCAAAACCAGAACTTACCAGATTGATTTTTCATTATCTTCCTTTCAATGTTATAATACATATATATACATGTTAAAACATTAGTAAGTGTCGCTCCATTAACCCTAGATTAGAACATAACTATAGTTCCCTTAACTGGATCTACAAACTACCATGGGTAGAAAATGATCATACCCAAAACCATGTTTGAAATCCATGCACAAAACCATAGGTAGGTTCGCCCACCTATTATAGGGTCCAAAAAAATATTCTCAGGGCGCTATCTTGGATCCCGTGAAAGGGGGCCTACCGCACCCTAGAAAACCCTGATAAGGGGTGCTTCACCCCCCATGATCCCCCTACTGCGCCCAACACAATAAACAGGGGGAACTTTCGCCCCCCAGTGACCGCCCCTGCTCATGCAACTAGTCGTGGAAAGAATATATCACACACCCAAGAAGGCATAGGCCTGGTGAAGTAACATTGTGCTACACTAAGAACTTGTGAAACACATCAGTGCTACACATTCAAGGGATCAAGGTGCACCTAAGAGGTGCCTTATGACTGTAGGAAGCCCTACTGTAGGGCTGTGTTGAGTAGTATCAGACCTACCACTAAGTGGAAGTGAAGTAGTTGAGTAGTGAAACCAAGATGGAGATGTGCAAGTTATGAAGAATTTCCATTTTTTGTGGTTCATGTTCATTTGAAGATTTTATTAAAAAGGTAATTTTGTTGGGGAAGGAACAGGATAACCAAAGGCACAAGTTGTTCTTTGTGAACATGTAAATATTCAAGAAGTTGGTACTTGAAATTGTTGACATGCGTTCCTCGCACAATTTCTTGAGGGAAAGTTTGGTAAAGAATCTTGTGTTAGAAGTATTTGTGAATAGAAAAATGATGAAACTAATCACGTCCAAGCCTAAGATAGTGATAGGATTGGTAATAGACATGTCAATTCAATTGATGGTTGAAAGTAAGTTTTAGATTTCACAATGATCTAGATGGATGATTTTGAGATGATATTGGGACATGATTTCTTGAGAGGAAATTTGGTGGACCCAACAATGTTGATGGACTGATACATTATTTTGCATGACAACAATACGTGGGTTGTGATCACAACCACACAAGAGAAACAAAAGGATAAGATGCAACTTGTGTCTACATTGAGCATGAAGAAACTAGCCAAAAATCCAAATGCCTAGATATATCCAATAATAATTAAGGAAGTAGGAGATGATGGAATTGGTATTCTTTTTCCACATAAAGATTCGAAGTTGTTAGAATCATATGAAGAAAGGGTGACAAATGAGGTTCTAAAAGTGATGTTGTAAAGAATAGCAATGAACCATCACATTAAGCTTGATCCTGGTGCTCCACTACTAGCAAAACCTCCTTATAGGTTGTCAAGACCAAAGCTGGATGAGTTGAGGAGGAAGTTGACAGAGTTGGTCGATGTTGGATTCATTTGTCCTTCTCAATCCCCTTGTGGTGCTTCTATTCTCTTTGAGAAGAAGAACGAGGTAAGTGAGCTAAAAATGTTTATTTCCTGACGAGTGTTGAATAAGAAGGTTGTGAAGAAATGGTACCCCTTTCCACTAGCAACAACTTGCTAGACAAGTTGGTTAAGGCTAAATTTTCAAAAAAATGGATTTGAGATAGGGTAATTTCAAAGGGAGATGAAGCTAAGGTAGCCATGATGGAAGTTATGAATTCCTAGTTATGCCTTCTAGTTTATGCAATTCCCCTAATGGATTGCAACATGATACTTTTATACCCAACACATGTTGTCAGTGAAGTAGTCTTGAAGGAAATACCTTTTTTGTTGAGTTTGACATGATGATTGAGTATAGGCTAGGGAAACACAATGCGGTTGTGGACACCTTGCATGGGAAGGAACAATTGAAAATGATTGAGGAAGGAGAGGAGAACTTACCTACTCTATGAGATATTTAGACTCATTTTCTTAAATATTTGCAAAGACAGATTTATAATGGATTGAAGAGTGACATGAAAGTGAAGATCATAATGAAGTAGGTGAAGTAATGGAGGACAAGGAAATTTCCTATTGCAGTATGGTATTTTGTTCTATGGATACTGTATTTTATGTGTTGAGAGTTGGTGGAATTGGGAGGGAACTCTTGAAGGAATGCTATGACTCTCCTTGGGCTAGGCACCCATTATTGTAGAGGACAGTGGAATTATTGGAAAGAGTATAGTTTTGGGGAAAATTGGTGTGTGGTTTGGAGGATAAACCTGACACTAGGACATGAAAGATTATTTCACCCTTAACCAATTCTAGGGAGGACTTGGGAAAGTATCTAGATGGACTTCATCTCATACTTTTTGCGAGGCTATAATGGACTATTTTCCATTGTGGATCTAGGTATGCCATTTTTATACCTATGAAGGTGCCGTGCAATACAAAATAGAAAAAATAGAATTTCTTTAGAAATTTTGTTATGTAATGGGGGTTACCATTGAGCATTGTGCTAGATAGAGATAGAAGAGTCACATGGAAGTTTTGGATCTAATTATTCAATCTTGTGGGGATAGAGTTGCTTCATAGTTGTAGCTTTTATCCATAGATAGATGGACAAATGGAGATTATCAATTCCCTACTAGAGGATTACCTACAAAATTATGTCAGGGTTGATTAGGAGAATTGGCTAAGCTTGTCATATGCACCTTATTTTAGTTAGAACTTGTGTACCATATAGAGTGCTTCTACAAGATATATTCCATTCAAGTTGGTTAATCTGAAAATTCTCATTTCACCACACAGGGTCATACTGAGCTACTATGGGAGGAGTCCTTTATCTCTAAAGTCCATGAACCATTTGTGGGAGATGTTGGAGATGGATCAAGTACACTTGACAGAGGAATTAGAGAGGATGAAGAAGTGCATATGTAGAAATAGGAGATACATAAAGTCTAGTGTGGGAGATATGGTATTTCTAAAGATGACCAAGGAGTGATTTCTAGCTCCTTACGAGATGTCTAGATGATTAATTAAAAGGCTCAAGGTGCCATGCCAAGTTTCATAATAGATTAGTGATGTTTCCTATAAGCTAAGTTGCCTTATTTACAAGCCAATCATCCAATATTCCATGTTACCCAGTTGCAAAAGGGTAGGGTGGATATAAAGGATCTAACATAGAAGAGCCCCACATGCCCCTACATTCATTTTGATCATTTGAATTTAGAGCTTGAGGAGATCACAAGCTATCAAACTTTGGGCATTAGAAACAACAAGAAGAGAAAGTATATTGTCAAACGGAAAGATGATTTCAAAGAGAATAAATGGGAGACATATGAGTTCTTATTGAGTTAGGAAAAGGATTTTAGAGCTTACTAAAAGAAGAATAAATTCGTAGTAGCAAGGTTTTCGACGATGGTCATGACTTATGGTGGGGGGGGGGGGGGGGCCGGGAGTGACAGGCCTATGGACATCAAAGTGCCTTCGCATATAAACTACATGCGAATGCATAGCCATAGAAACTATGATGAGATGAATTGGTTTTGGGAGGCACACCCCCATCAAAAGAAATGAAATGTTTATATCGTAGAAAATGAGACGAAACATGAAGAATTGTCGAAAAAATGAAGTTGTGTTAGGAAACCAAGATGAATTGGGAAAGAAATTATGAGGGCCTCCAAGATGAGATGATTCAAGGATGTTGGTTATGGAAATACAAGAAATTGGAGGGCGCAATACATGAATTTTAGCAATATACTAAACAAAATTTGAAGGCTCTTGGTGGAACAAGTGTCGTCCCGAACCAAGGCCCATCACATAGGCAAGTTGACCTACATGGTGAGATGAAATGATTCAACATGAAATTGTATGGAGGTGAAATGAGTCATATAAGCATATGGCTTGCTCCATAGAATGGAACACAACTATACACAACCAAAACATGCTCACACATATTATTTGGAGAGAGAATAAAATGCAAGATGGATGAGGAAGTGAGTATAGTGTCTCGGGTCTACAGTAGTGAAAGGACCAAGGGAATAGGTGAGCCAACCGAGCCAACTTGATCAAGGAAGGATATGACTTGTATTAGAAAATCGATGACTTGTGGTAGGGATGGGGTGGCCCAGAGGGGTAAACAAATTTGGTATATTTTTTTTTTGTTTATTCTATGGTTTTTTGCATTTGAGATTTGGTTGCATTGAGCCATCTTGTTATGGAATCATTGTATGTACATATTTTAATAAAACTAAAATGTAGGATGGAATTTTACATTGAAATTATGGGTGTTCATGTTGATGGCATTATCTTGCATATGATGTTCATGATTTCAATTAATGGATGATGTGGTTACAATGTTATTAATGCTCTATGTTTGATGAATTTGTTGGAAACCTTTGAGCACTACTGGGGGAGGGGGTGAATCAATAGTGTGACTTGTATACAATTTTTACCAATTTAAGCTCACTTTCTGAATCATGCATATAACCAGCAACATATTGTATATTCACAGGAATATAAAAATGTAAGAAGCTAATATCAAACAACCATGTGATAAACAAGACCATCGAGCACAACCATAAAATCCATCACTTAAGAGACACAAGATATCTGGTGGAAAACTCTTCACTAAGAAAAAAAACCACCCTTGATGTTGTTACGCTACTCTGGATCGTATATTAAGTAAAATGTGTCTTTTACATAGATTTGATGACTCCCATCAGCATGGCAACTTGACCTCATATACGATCAACTAAATCCCATCAGCCAGGAGACTTGATTCTATTGATCAACTCAGAAGACTAGGTTCATATGCAGATCTACGAACCACCATCCACTAAAAGCCACCACGATCAACAATCCTTGCCCAATTGTAACTGGATTATCCAACTACCATTAGATTGATAAATTGTTCCTTTCATAGAAAATTTGAAATCAATTCTCTACACCATTAGATCATTGCTCCTCTACTCTATGCAGACATCTTTTCATCTATTTTCAAACTAGATCCCAATATTTTGTGCTTCAGTTGATTTAGCTCTGCAATGCAACCACTAGAAGCAAGATACAATCATCAAATAAAATACAAGCACCACAAACATATGCTCTCCAAACTAGAAAAACAGTGGCCACATCAAATTTGAAATACCATCATAATATCAAACCATCACATCAGAATATAATGTTGCATAATACAATCAACAACAAAAGATGCTATGGTGTTGTGCCAAATTCATCAAAAACTCCTACAAAAACAAGTGTGAGAGTCACCAACAAGAACTATCCAACGACATACAAAACTATCCAAAACAGTGTCCACTACATTAGCTTCAAATCTAATCTATTATGCAACATGCTTCAGTTTTTCTCACTATTCAACCATTAACACTCATACACTGAAGCAATTCTTCTCACAACTAGGTCTGAAGCCTATTTACTCAATGCAACCTTCACTCATTCACTCACACACTGAAGTAACTAGCAGTAATGTATGCTTTGAAACGAGAATTGTACCAAGTACCCATTTTTTTTAGGTAGCATAAAATCATCTGATTTTGAGAAGTAATGATTCAGAATACACCTCTCTTTTTTTAGCATATTTTTTACACTTTAATTTTTTATGTATCGAGTATGAAAATTATGTTTAAAATTCTAGTGATTTTCATGCAGATTTTGAAAAGTATTGATGCAGCATCAAACCCCTTTTTCAAAATACTTATTTTTGACGCTTTAAATTTTCTAACATATTCTTTTTTTTGTAGGTAAGCACCAACGGTGGATTTGAACTAGTGACCTATCGTAAGGAGTGCCTTAACAATGCACCCATTCACCGTTAATCCAAAGCCCCATGGACAAAATTTTCTAATGTATAAAGTGTGGATAATTATCTTTTAAATTTAACAATTTTTGAAATAGTTGTCTTCTTCTTTTTCTTCTTCCCTGATATCTTTATTTTGAAGTGATTTTCAGGTT
>APFE030077435.1:45370-93174 GCA_000404065.3 Pinus taeda
TTTTTTATTTAGAAAATAATGATTCACATAAAAAATAAATTGAAAATCACATAATACAAATATCAAACATATAGAAACAATAATTGAATACTTATTCTTGTCATAAAATCTCAAAGTCAAAAGATTAAAAGTATAACTAATGAATAGTTCCAAAAATGAGCTTGATTTGCAAGCATATCTTAAATTTAATCAATAATATCATACAATCCAGGTTAATCATCTTCTAGAGTTTCATTATTCTTTTCTTCCATAATATTTTCTGCTTCAGATTGGTCATTTTCCTCTTCTAGCAGATCTTTGATGTTTGTTAATCTCCCAAAGTATCATTTTCCAATAATTCCATCCAACTGTGGTTGAGGTTCCTTTTCCTTTTTTACCACATGTGATTCATTCTAATCCCCTTTCCTCAAACCAAATTCTTGCATTGCATCTGGAAGAAATTGAATAACATTAATTCTTTGCTGAATAAAATTGCATTGTAGTGAGGCTTTCTCAATGTCAATGCAATTTCTTCCTTTTTGTAGGAAACATGCTAGTGTTGTACCTAATCATCAAGTACAAAATAAATAATTAAGTAAATTGGTATAAAAACATAAAACATAAAAAGGAAAATATTGAAATTCAATTTTATATGATAAAATTTACCTGAACATGAAAATAAATCCAAAACCCAATCTCCTTCATTTGAACATAAATCTATAAGATAGTTAATCAATGACCATGGTTTTTGATAATTGTTAACTATCTCTCTTTTTGCTTCTTTATCTTCATATGCTATTTTTTTTACAACAGCATCATGAATTGGTACTTGGCTATGACTCTTTCCATCTACCTGATTCAGAAACATAGGCTTATAGCTATCATCTTTTGTCCAACATTCAACATAAATGAACTCACAATCACTTATAATTGACTTATCTCTACATCCAATAATATTTGACTCTTTCATGTAACATGAAATAGTAAAAGTTTAATTAACTTGTACATAAATATTTTTTTTAACATTAATAAAACATACAATTTGCATGTCTCACCATGTAAGCTGCATCCTTGAGTTCATTTTTCCCTTTAAGCTTACTAATAAAATTCCAGATTGTGTGTTTGAATGAAATGTCACAAATCTCCAAACTGGTGATGTTGTGACTTCTAGAAATACTATAGCCACTTTACTAAAAACTTGATAAGTATAAGGCTCACTATCACATTCAATGTTTGGGATATTGAAGCCATGAGGAACATCTACAATAACTAGGGAATAATCCCTTTTGGGTATGAGCTTTACAATGTCTTCACAATAACCTTGTATTATTTGATATTGGATAGTGTCAAGCCCATTCCAAATGAAATGAGTAAGACTAGGACCAAGTTCAACATTCCTAAGACGTTTTTTTTTCAACCTTTCCAACTTAATTATTTCAATAAAGCATTTGAAATTATCGGTACATCATTTTCATCCTTCTTCAACATATTTAATGAAATAAAAAAATATATGTATAAGTTATAAAATAAAAATCATATACATACGAATAAAAATGAAGTATAAATCAACATACCTTTTTTAAATGCACGATAAAATTCTTTAAGTGTTGATGTAGAACTTTAATCTGGGTAGTTGCGTACAACATATTCTAAACTATCTTCCTTCAAAAATTTAATCATTTGTTCTTTTATTTTCATATAAACCTTGTGACTAAATAAATAAAGTAAAAAATGTTAATATAGTGACATGTATAACAAATACTACGAACAAAAATATGCTATATTTAAAATAAAATTATAATCCAAAAATAAGTAAAAATATTTCAACAAAAATATTTTTGAAATTCCTCGCACATTTTGTCCAATCATAATTCACTTGAATTCACACAAGATAATATTGATGTGACAATTTTTTCATCCTTCACTTGTATTTTTTTCCAATGTGTGATAGTCCTATCATCTGGAAGGCGCTTCATTTGAGGACCTGATTTACTATTGGTATATATCACTTGTTTAGACGTTTTAACCTTCTAATTTTTTATGGTAAAGCTCTCCTTCATGTCAAAAATATCATTAATCAATTCCCATATCTCTCCAGTTTTAATTGCCAACTGAAAAATGTTATTCATATGTTTGAATATATCTAAATTTACTTTGTCACCTTCTGAATTGATTTTTTCTTCAATTTGATAACCTATTTCCATTCAACATTCCTTCTGAAAGGCTCAACTAACCTTTTCCTTATCCCCACTGCATTTTTCTTCAAATTCACTATGAATAAATCCAAACCTTTGGATGAAAGTCATAGACATATTATACACATTATCTGTATTATAATCCCATGCGAATGACTTTGCTATTGTATCTGTTAAACCAACATAAATGATACATCTCACTATTTCAAAACACAAGTTCTTGGGATATTCCTCCATCAATTGTCTTCTAGCATCTTCAGAATAGTTCCCCCCAGTTACATAATGTTTGTACTCAAAATATTTTGACTTCTCAAATGCCTCTTTGTTAGTAACTTGAATTGGATCAATAAGAACCACATAAGCAACCACATGTGCTTACAGATTGTACCTTGACAATGTTTTCAAGTTATGAACATGTAAATGGGGTGGCTTTCTAATTTGATATTTAAATTTTCCTTCATATGGCTTATAGGATAGATTGACATTAAGTTGAAATCTATCACCATCCTCAACTAAGTTTGTATTTTTCCATTGCCTTCAAATGGAATTTTTTTGTTTCATAATTCCATACTCTAAATCAGCACCCGGTGTTATGATTTCCCTACTTCCCTTTAATATTACACTTTGATCTTCAATGTTACCCACGACTTTTTTAGAATGACAAACTTTTGATTTCTTACTCCTATGGGTTATCATATTTTCTTCTACATAAGAAATCTCCTCATCATTAACTATAAGAGAGACATTCCTAGGCAATTTTTTTTTAGTATTTTATGGCTTTTCTCCTTTCCAACATCAATTCTAATCTTTTTCTCAGTAATGGCAACATATTATTCAACTTCATCTTCCTCATCTTCAAAAGTAACATGTCTACCTTTACTAGATTGATCCACTATAGGCATTCTTTGTTGATCCCCTACATGTAGTCTTGTAGCACCATGAAGTATTTTTTTTGTTCTTTCTCATATCTTCTTCTGACTCTGTGTGGAAAATGTTGACCACCTCCATAATATATCACTCTATAAAATAAACTCCCTCCAACATAGTTGAGAAACCGTCAACAAAATTCTAGCAAAGAAAATATAATATGTCAACAATAAGTAAGTTATAAAAAATACAATTATATAGTTACAATAACACAAAACACATAAATTTAAATAAGCCGACTTGATTTTTTTGTGCAATGTCATTTACGATTTGTTTACATATCTTTGTAGAATTTTCATCCTTGTCATCCATTGACAATGTAAAACGATATGTAATCTTCTCATGTGACTTGGGTGGTTTTGTAAGTACATAAAAAACTTATGTATTCAACACCAAACATTTGTCTAGTACTTTACCTAGCACATCATAACTTCCACCATCGTAAATCATACATGAATATAGCTATATCTACATATCTTTTTCGGCTTCTCTATCTTTCACATACAATGTAAATTTTGTACAACTCATTTCTGGTGATTTCATCTCATCTGAAATCATCTTCTTTTCCTTTGAGGAGAGACTTGCTAGATTTTTACCATGTAGCACAAATTGGCTTTGTTCAACAGTATTCATTGAGGGTCCACCTACAACTTTAGATGATGTAAATGTTCCCTTTGGTCCATAAAGATTCAAAGAGACCTTCCTTGAAGCCATTTTCTTGCAAAAATTATATATATATATTTATAGCTATTAGGAAAAAAACCATATATTAAGAATAAAAAAAATAAAAATAAAAAAGCACTACATTGTAAAATTTTAAACTTAAGAATAAGAAAATAACTATTTTATTTAACTTTTGTCTTTTAAATTGAAAAAAAAAAAACTTTTAATTTTTTAATTTTTGCACGTAGGCGAGGCTCGTCCACCTGCGGTTTTGCCCACGGCATATTGGTCTCCTACCTAAAATCGTCCCCCTGGAAGGCAGGGGGTTGTTTCCCAAAATTAGTTGCCTGCCTACTAGGGGGCCACTGTGCCATGAGCAAACCCAAGTAGGCATGCCCACAGGTAGGTGTGTCCGTGGTACTGTAACCTCCTAGGGGGCCGCTATGCGATGGGCATGCCCCAATAGATGTGCTCGCAACACAACAACCCCTTTGATGGAAATGCATCATTGTGCCATGAGTGCATCTTTCCCACATCATAATGGCCCCATGGCAGACAAGGGGCTATTGTGACATGGGTGGAACCTGCCCATGGCATAATGGCCCCCTTGCAAGTAGGGAGTGACTTTGTGACGGGTGGGGGTTGATTCCAGGAATCGACCACATGCCTACTAGGAGGCTGTTGTGCCATGAATGGGGTATGAATTCCCATAGCACAATGTAACCCTTGTAGGTAGGAGGCATGCCCGCTAGTACAACGACCCTCTAACAAGCTGTTGTGCCACAATCATGCTTACGAGTGGGATTTCCTGGAACACAACAACCTTCCAAGTGGTCGTTGTGCAATGGGGAATGTTGTGGGCGTGATCTTCTAGGGGGATGTTGTGCAGGTGGTAATACCTATGGCATAACGACCCACTTGTCCACACAAAAACCCCCAAGTAGGCCACTATGTTGTAGGCACACCTGCTCATAGGTATGCCCATGTCACGACAGCCTGTTAGGGGGCCACTCTATGGTTGGGCGTGTCATTGTGTCATTGGTATGCTAGTTGGCACATCAACTTGTTGGTAGGTCATTGTGCCACTTATTCTCCCTAGCATAGTGGCCCATGCCCATGTCACAAGAGTCCCATGGCATGGGGGATATCGAGCCTAGTCTAGGGGTAATTAAAAAAAAAAAAAACTATTTCTTTAAATAAATAAATTGTGGAATATATATTTTTTTTGTATCTTAGAGGAACCTAGTATACCACCTGACACATAACTACTAGTAAATTTTTGGAGGTTTATGACCTATACTCAGTGGGATTTGAGCTTATGTCTACACTGTTTCGACAACTTCCTAAATTTTGAATTAATGATTTGAGTTGGCCCCCAAGAAAAAAAAATTGTTAGCATAAGATAAACTATGTTCCCAAAATTCCTCTTTAAATGGTCAAAAGGGAAGGAAATCTAACCTTTGTAACACAGAAATCTCTCGTTGAATGTCTTGTCGATGACAATGTAGCTCCTCCACAAAATTGCTTCAACCTTTTTAACAAAATCTGCAAAAGACTTGATGTGATATAATGAATAGTAACAATAAAACTTATTATATCATGGAGATTATGGGATTGCTTTATCGTTTTTTGAATGTGGGATTAAAATTAAAATTAGAAAAAATTAATATATAGTTAATATTAATATAATACACTATTTTGTAAATGAAGGGATAAAAAATATATAGTATACATTAAAATTAACTTAATTATCTAGTAAATGTAAATAAATGAAGTAAAAGATTAATTTTAATTTTGAAGGAATGTGTTAAAGGAAAATTTATGTGGAAAATTTGAATGGAAAGTAGGGTCAAAATTTTGAAGACAAAATTTTAGTAGAATGTTTTCAAATAAATTATAGAAGGAAATTTTGGAGGGAAATATTTGAAACAAGATTTATGGAGAGAAGGTTTTCGGTGAAAATTGCTGGGGGGAAACTTTCGAGGGAAATTTTCATTCTTTAAACTATATATTCTCATTTGAAGAGAGTGAATTTGTATCATTCAACATATTCTATTTGAAGGTCATGTTTTCTTTTGATAGTGAAGTTTCTCTTTCTAGAGCTTAAAATATTCATCGCATAACAATTCCATTCATATTGGGGAATAGAACAATAATTATTTCACTATGAATAGAGAGTCAAATTTTCCACTTAGTCATAATCCTAAGGACTATGGGAGAAACACTGATGAAGGGCAGGATTAAGAATTTCCAATAAATAGAGAGTCACATTTTCCACTTATTCCTAATCTTATGGACTATGAGAACAACAATGAGAAAGGGCACAATGAAAAATTTTCAATAAATAGAAAATCTCACTTTCCACTTATTCCTAATCTTAAGGACTATGAGAGAAACAATGATGAATGACAAGGTGAAGAATTTCCAATAAATAGAGAGTCAAATTTTCCACTTAATCCTAATTCTAAGGACTATGTGAACAATAGTGACGAAGGGTAGGATGAACAATTTTCAATAAATTGAGAGTCACATTTTCCACTTAGTCATAATCTGAAGGACTATGAGAGAAGCAATGACGAAGGGTAGGTTGAAAAATTTCCAGTAAATAGAGAGTCACATTTTCCACTTATTCCTAATCCTAAGGACTATAAGAGAAGCAGTGACGAATGGTAGGACAAAGAATTTCCAGTAAATAAAGTGTCAAATTTTCCACTTAATCCTAATTCTACAAATTATCAGGGCAACACTGATGAAGGGTGGGATGAAGATGATGAAGAATATCCTCCAAGTAAATATTTCAAAAGCACAAATGATGGTAGTGAAGAATTTCCTGCAGATGAGGATGGAAATGAATTCTTTTCAAGCAATGATGGTGATGAATTTCCTAACTATGTTCATAATAATCATATTGAAGATAATATTCCTCCTAATGATGATGAAAATGCTTATAGAGAAGATGACAAAATGATGGAGATGTTGCTGTAAAATATTGTATCTAGGAGTAGGGGTAGGCATTTTCATATCAATTCAAAATATTTCAATTATACAAGGGTTAGGAAAAAAAATCTCACGAGAAGAAGTTCTATCAGTGATATGATTTCAAGTGAATGCTGTCAAAAGGATTGTTTGAAACATATGGATTTCAAGTTTGCATTGGAGAAAAGGAAGATATATTTTTCAATGAAAAAAGGCATGCAAAATTCATATTTAGTGGGGTTCAGGCAATCTACATTATTAGGTTATGATTATCATATTAGGTCCTTATTTCTCTGTAGAAAGGATTTCAAAATGTTTCATCTATCAAGAATAAAAGAAAAATTGAAAAAATATCCCACATTTTATTGAGAAGTACATCGCAAACGATAGTTTGGGCCATTAGAAAATACTTCATTGTCATGGATGCAAGACTTCTTTTCAAATCATGGGGAGTGTATACCAAATAGAGACACAATACATATTCCAAATAATTTCTCAAGATGAGAAACCTACAACTTTTACAAAGAATATGTAGAAAGTGCTAAAGAAGATGGTAATTTTATTACATATCAATATTTTATGAAATTACGGAGGATACAAGTCAACAATGTCCATATTCCTAAGAAGAAAAGGATGGGGCTCTGCAACACGTGCATGTGCTTATATTAAATTAAAAAGGGATAAATGTCAAGGGGCACAAAGAGGTATGCATTCATCACATTATTTTTAAAAATTGTATAGTTATCACCTATGAAATTATATTTATTAATAGCTTTCTTTTATATTATGTGCAAATTTCATTGTCAAAGCACTTCAAGAGCATCGTGATCAACAAACAAGTGAAAGAAAAAAGTTGTACAAGCATCAAAATAAATATTATGATAATCCAAATAAATATTTGGGTTTTATAATTGATGGTGTGGACCAGAAGAAAACACTTCTATCGCATTTTGTCCACACAATAAAAATATTATAGGAGGAAAATTTTAATTGAGTTTCACTTAGTTGGTTGTATGGTATTTAATGGGAAAATGTCACTAAGGGTTTACTTCACAACTCCAAATATTCATAATGATGCAAATGTGACAATAACCATAATTCATGATGTCCTTTCTCATTGGTTTGGTAATCTTCCAGAAGTTGTGTATCTGCGATTGGACAACACTTGTTGTGAAAAAAAATATCAAATTGTTTTTGGATATCTAAACATGCTTATTAAATTGAGAATTTTTTAGAAGGTAAAGGTTAGTTTCCTTCTTGCTGGGCACACTCATGACCATATTGATTATATGTTCAGTCATTTTTCAGTAACATTGAGGAGGAAGGATGTTGGGAGCCTATCATCATTAATTAAATGCATTAAGAAATCATACATTCTAGAGCATATTTTTCATTTGTTGGAAGAAACTATTGACATGCAAAGGTCTATTCTAGGATCACATAGTGAGGATAAATGCATTGAACAACTTAATGACATTAACTTCCAACATCAATTTCATATCATAAAAATTGATGGGGAAACACTTATATGGGGAAAGAAGTTTTCAACTACTGAAAAATGGGGGCAATCATCAGGTTTGGTAGTTTGGAAGTTCATTCCTGATCATCCAATATTTGCACCAAAAATATTGTTATTACAATTAGTTGCTGAAATTCATAATGCATGAAGGAAGAAGAGAGATATAAATTATTTTGAATGCCTGGAAGAAATTAAAAAAAACTATTAGTTATATGTATGATTAATTTGATGTTGTTGATTCTGTTTGGTGGGAGTCTTTTTTCAATAATCAAAGTGGTATCATTTTAAGATCAACAAATAAAGATATTCTTTTGAAGACTTCATTTATTTGGCCACAAAATGTGTCAAATGAACATGAGGAGAGAAACATTGTTGAAGAACAACAATCTCAAGGTATTATCAATTCTTCACAGTTAGAGAAAAGAGAAATGTATATTGGTTCCAGAAGATCTCATGCACAACATGAAGCCATGGAAGACCTTTATAGGGGTTCTTTATAGGATGTTAAGTAGGGTTGCATGATTGCAGCGTTCACAGATGGAGACCCACATGGCTATCCTTTTCGGGTGTCCAAGGTTATAAAGGTAATTAAAGAAAATGAAGATGTTGCAGGTGTTGAAGTACATTGGTGTACCACAAATACACACCCATTCAATGGTGTGTACAAGCTAGAGATAGTACTTGATAAACAAATTGGAAGAAAGAGAAAAAAGGGGTACAAATATAAATCGTCGCCACATAAAACTCTTAAAATTGGAGGTTTTTGACATACTCATTTATGAATTCAATTTAACAAATAGAGGAACTCTTCACTTTAGGACGATATAGATTCTGAAGAGGTTGCTACCAGAAGAAACACTATTGATATGGGAGTCTACTTAACCCAATCGTAGATCTAGAATACTTTTGAAACCTGAAATGGTGGGCATGAATGTTGACTCAGATGGGTAATTAGTTGATAAAAGAGAATAATATGGGTCATCTTCATCTGCATCGAGTCATTCATCCAAATATTTTGTAAATTATGATGGTGTGCCAGAACATATGAGTGATTTTGAATAATTGTCAAATACATTTTATGTAAATGATGTTTGTGTGATAACTTGAAGTAAATATTTTCACTTTCATATGATCTTACATGAAGTTATGATTCATTTCTATGTTTGTTGGATTATATGTTTTAATTATGATGAATTTATTTGTTTATAATATCCACAATGAAACAATCAATTAGGGGAATTTTGAGGTCTAAAATGGGCCTCCTAAGGAAATAATAAAATAATAGCTAAACCAATAAAATAATATTTATGAATTTGGAATTCACATTTTGCACCACAATCCATGTAACCATTCTTAAATTCAATTGAAGTCGTACCAAAATAAAATTAATAAAAAAATTATATTGATGTGACTATAAATCAAAATGAGTTTTTCATGAAAAAATCATTGTCATTGAACAACTAGTGGATGTGTCCTTTTGTACGTAAATAATTTAAGATAAATAAAAATATAAATTCAAAATTCTTATTGTATAATGTACATTAATTAAATTTATATTATTTAAATATACAATTATTAACAAAGTGCAATAAAGAATACTATAAAACGCAAAAATATAAGCAAAAAATGAAATATATTATTTTAAGTATTAATGTATATTAAATATTGAATTGATTTGATTTATAACATGAATAAATAATATAAAATATGGAACAATAAATATTTTTAAAATTAGATTACTAACATAAAAAAAAGATCTATAATTTGAATATATTTGTATTAACTATTAATATTATAAAATTACTCATATATTTGAATATATAAAACACAAGTTTACGTTTTTATTATTTTTATTTCAGATGTATAATATAAAGGTATTAATTATAATTAATTAAATGAAAAAAATTAATAAAAGGATATGAATATATAATTTAAAATAAACATATTTAAATATACAAATATAATATTTATTGAAAATTATTTAAAGACATAAGATTTTATAGGGATATGCATTGTTTCTTTGAAAAAATATGAAATGAAAATAACAATATTTTATTCAAAAATTGTGAAATGACTTTTATTATGAATACTTTAATTTATGACTTTAAAGGTTGATCAAGGTCTGAGTGTGACAAAAGACCCTTCAAAGACCTTTTACTTTCATGATGTGTTAAACTGCACTTTTAAGAGAACATAAATGAATACATGTGCATGGCGTAAAGAAGAGAACATGAAAATCATCAAAAACATAAAAACATAAGCCGTTGATAACAGAGTTCGTCTAGGAGGGACTACGTCTCCAGGCCCCAATGTCAAGATGGTGTAGGTCGCTGCATTAAGTGATGTCAATAGTGATGATGTACATAAGAGGTGTTGTCGCTATCATACAAGGAAATTGCCCTCATGCAAGAGTGGCTCCAAGAGATGTTTCGCTATAGAAACTCTCAGTCAAAAGGACTCCTATCGGTATGACATAAACTCATGCATGATGAGCATCTCGCCAACATGGCATAAAAGGGATCACAATGAAAACATGCATGACGACAACGTGAGTATCCCATCAACATACAACAAAGGGATCTCAAAACATAACGTGACGAATCATGACAACAAGTACATCACACATATGATTCTGCATCACATCAAGCAGGAATCACGAAAACATGTAAGAAACAAGATCCGACATCAAGCATCAACAAGGATCTCTGCAGCACAATGCATAGCAAAATAAGTACATGAACACATTGCATACACCTCACAACCAAGGGTCATCTAAAGAAGTGGATGTCAAATTGATGAAGTTGTTCGTGCTATCAATCTCAAGATATCAATTGCATGGAAATGGTTGCTCACACATGAATGCTGACACATGCATTCCACTTACAAAAGTGACTGAAGAATAGAATGATAAAATGAGAAATCTAAATTCACGATCAGATTTGTGGCATCGAATAGGGCAAAATTGACTATCCAATTTCTGAATTCTAAGAAATTGAGAATCTGGGGCTTAAGGAATCTTTTAGATTCCCCATAGATTCCTCAAGGATTCCCTCTTCTGGGTCCTCTACAAATTTGTTCCTTAGATCAGAAAACTAAATAGGTCATTGGGTTCGTGTCACTAAGAGGTGTAAGATCGACATAAGATTTGTCCAATTTGGACACTGCAAAAATTTCACCCTCCTAGAAAATTCACTTAGTCATGGTTCCTACCACATTGAAAAAATAAAAAAAAAATTGGCTTATTCTTTGCGCCCACTCCTGGTTCCTCCATGCTTGGTTGCACTAATGAAATGAGCATTTATATAAATTGTCAGGCAGATTTGTCAACAAAGACCATTTGGTGTAACAATTATCATACCCAAATTTGGTGGAGGAGGTCACATGGTCAAACCCCGCCTCTTCCATGTTTAAGGTCTTATTGTTTCAAAAAATCTGCATGTTTGTCTTTTGGGGGATCGGGTCTGCATTGGGCGGCCCACCCCATAACTCTCGCAACCATGCATTAAATGGGTGACGTATTAAATTTGATGCAATAATGGTTTTTTAGTGTTTGGTGGTTGGTTCATTTATGGGGTCGCCTCGTGGGGGTCGACCCAAGTGGGCTAGGTGGGTTCAATCCCCACTGGCCTCGCAATTCCAATACATATGGTATATATATATGGAGAGGTGTGAGTGGTGGGTGAGGTGGACCACTACCTCCCCTTTTTTATTAATGTTTTTTTTTATAATTAATAAGGCACATTCAAAAATTCAGATTTTAGGCCGAAGGAGTCTTTTTAACCAAGCCACGATTTTGCCTGAAATCTGGACGGAGTTGGCCAGATTTTGTCTGTCGGAAAATGCTAAATTGTGTCTTTTTTAAGCCTGCCTAGTCATCAAAAAGTCAAGCCAACTCTGATTGCCACTATCTCCTTCATCCGGACTTGGATTGAAGAACAGTTCACACCCCTGCGATTAGGACGATGAGATCTATGCTCTGGTCCTTGTTTGAGAATAATCGACACACATTGATTTTTGAGGATTCCTAAGTTCTGTTTGTCCTGTGTGTGTCTCTGGAGCCACATGGATCAATCCTCCCCACTGAGGGGCTTTTGGTCCTCCAAAAGCATGAAAAATAATCTACAACTTCTCTATACCTTGTCTACATCACAAGCATCCTGAAAGATCTCGCTCCATCTCCTTCACCCTTGTTCTTTGGAGCCTTAAGAGATGAGCCAACACCTACAACCTATAGTACATTTTTTTCCAAATTACATGCTTGATTTTCATGACCAACTAATGACCTAAGCATCCCACACTTGCCACGAGTTCATAACACATACTCGACCGTCAAGTTTACATCACGATGAACACAGTAACCTAGCTACGACAACAAGGCCGAAATATCAATGTTACTTCAACAAGTGATGGAAAGCACATCATCACTGCAACACATGATTTACAACAATAAGGCCAAACACTAATTTTTTACATGTGATGAAAACACGACATCACTTTCACAATTTATCATACAACACAAAATAAGACTAGACATCACTGTTTTCTGAACAAGTGATGGAAAACACATCATCACTTTTAGATTTTAAAATGCAACAAATGATTTTGAAAAGCACGACCATGACAAGCTAACATATCTAGAAACAATTTTTCACTTATTGTTGTGAATGGGTCATCCCCCTATGGTGGAATTGCTAGTCAAACAAATGTTTCATTTGGTTCATGTACCGACACGTTTTCTTTAAGGTGCTACTCTAGATGGAGCCTCCAACAAGTGGATCTTTGATGGTCATTTCTATCGTAATGACTGCAATAGGTTTTCTTCCTCTAGATCTTCTTTAACATGTTTCATGCCTCATATTTTTGTGTGCTGCCATTCTTTTCCAACACTTAGAAAATGTATAGTTATGCAATCCACAAAAGGTACATCTTTTTCGATGCCATTTTTTACGCTTATCATTAACAACATGATTATAACTGAAATGAACATTCGAATATCGAAATTGGTTATACCTTTCCTTGTCGTCCTTGGTGTAAGTATGGCAATGGAAGCTAGCCTTAGCTCTTTCCTTGCAATGGAAACTACCATGGGATGATGGGGATGTTTTCCCATCATTCTCTTTCCTTAACGATTTCGACGATGTCTCAGAGGATTCTGACACCCTCAAGCATTCCCCCCTTGGTGTATCTCAAGCCTGGAAATTGAGGTCTTTGCACAACTTCCAATGGTTGAGTTATGCCTTGGTTATTAACACCAAGTTTTTCTTCCTCCTCGTGCCTCATCTTGGTAAGGAGCCTCATCTTTGTCCCTACAATTGGGATCTCCACATCTCCAATAGAAATAATACTATGTGAAGATGAAACTAAAAGGAAATCAACATCTTTTACCTCCTCTGTTGAGTTGGAAAGAACTGATGTGGGCTTCTCATCATTTGTTGTTGGTGGTTCGCTAAGTGTCATGGCACATTCCCCAACTTCCTTTCTGAAATACCCAAGTACTGTTCGACATGATAATTCCTCTACATTGATGGGGTTGAAAATGCCTTGGCCATTAACACCCAAGACTTTTCCTTCATACCCTATTTTCTTCAACAATTTGGAGCCAATTCTTATGGTATGATTTTCGAAAACAGCGAAATCATCATTAGGACACATACATGGATTTAGAGAATTACATTTTACCTCACATGGGTCATGCTGTAGCTTTTCCAAGGCCTTGTCCTTAGCTTGTAGCTGTTGTGGCAAACTTTTTTTTCCTCTTTCTCTTCATGTAGACACACATTCAATTCAACATTATCTCTTTGAAGATTATGTTTGTTATGGTTCAGTTCTTCGAGGGCCTCTTCCTGGCTTGCAATTAAAGCTGGAATCGCTCCTTTTCCTGTATCTCTTTTTGTAGATTTTCATACATTATTCCCACTCTTTTGGAAATTTTGCGCATGGTCTCGTACATCTCTTTTTCATTCTCTATTTTTGCACATTGCATTGTTCACACAACAATTCACATCAATGCAAATACCACTTTGATACCACTTGATCTATGTCCAGGTGTGACAAAGGACCCTTCCAAGACCTTTTACTTTTGTGATGTGTTAAATTTAATTTTTAAGAGAACATAAATGAATACATGTGGATGTTGTAAATAAGAGTAACATGACAATCATCAACAACATAAAAACATAAGTCCTTGATAGCGGAGTTCATCTAGAAGGGACTACATGTCCGGGCCTCGGTGTTAAGATGGTGTAGGCTGCTACATTAAGTGCTATCAGTAGTGATGATGTACATAAGAGGTGATGTCTCTATCATACAAGGAAAATGCCCTCACACAGGAGTGGCTCCAAGAGATGTTCCGCTACTGGAACTCTCAGTCAAAAGGACTCCTGTCAGTATGACATAAACTCATACATGATGAGCATCCCGCCAACATGGAATAAAAGGGATCTCAATGCAAACATGCATGATGACAACGTGAGTATCCCATCAAAATACAACAAAGGGATCTCAAAACATAACATGACAACAAGTACATCACACATATGATTCCACATCACATCAAATAGGAATCATGAAAACATGTAAGAAACAAGATCCCACATCAAGCATCAACATGGATCTGTGCAACAAAATGCATAGCAAAAGAAGTACATGAACACACTGCATATACTTCACAACCAAGGGCCACCTAAAGAAGTGAATTTCAAACTGTTGAAGTTGTTCGTGCCATATCAATCAATCGCAAGGAAATGGCTGCTTGCACATGAATTCTAACACCTGCATTCCACCTAGAAAAGTGGCTGAAGAATATAATGAGAAAATGAGAAATCTAAATGCACCATTAGATTTGTGGTGTAGAATAGTAGAAAATTGACTGTCTAATTTCTGAATTATGAGAAATTGTGAATTTGGGGCTCAACGAATCTTCTAGATTCCCTCTAGATTCCTTAAGGATTACCTCTTCCAGGTCCTCTAAAAATCTTCTACTCAAATCAAGAAAATGACTGTGCCATTGGGTTTGTTTCGCTGAGAGGTGTAAGATCGACATTAAATTTGTCCAATTTGGACACTGCAAAAATTTCACCCTCCTGGAAATTTGGCTCAATCATGGTTCCACTTGCATTAAAAAAAAAAAATTGCCTCATTTTCTGTGCCTGCTTCTACTTCCTCCATGCTTAGGTGCACTAATGAAATGAGCATTTATACAAATGTCTGGGTATATTTTTCAACAAATACCATTTGGTGTAACGATTAACATTCCCAAATTTGGTGGAGGAGGTCAAGTGGTCAAACCTCGCCTCTTCCATGTTTAAGGTCTTACTGTTTCAAAACGTCTGCATGTTTGTTTTCTGGGGGGTCGTGTCTGCATTGGGTGACCCACCCCATAACTCGCATAACCATACATTAAATAGGGAGTGTGATAAGTTTTGATGCAATAAATGTTTTTTAGTGTTTGGTGGTTGGTTCGTTTATGGGGCAGGGCCACATGGGTCTAGTGGGTTCAATCCTTGCCGGCCTCACAATCCTAATAAATATGATATATGTACATATAGAGAGATATGGGTGGTGGGGATGGTGGATAAACACCTCCCTTATCTTTTAATATTTTTTCTATAATTAATAAGGCACATTCAAAAATTCAGATTTTAGGGCAAAGGAGTCTTTTTAACCAGGCCAAGATTTTTCCCGGAATCTGGCCGGAGTTGACCAGATTCTGACTGCTGGAAAAGGCCAAATTATGTCTTTGTTAAGCCTACCTAGTCATCAAAAAGTCAACCCAACTCTCGCTTTCTCTATCTCCTTCACCCAGACTCAGATTGATGAACTGTTCACACTGCTTCGATCAGGACAATGAGATCTATGCTCTGGTCTTGGTTCAAGAATAATCCACACACTTTGATTTTTGAGATTTCTTGAGTCCTCTTTGCCCTGCATGTGCCTTTGGAGCCACCTGGATCAATCCTCCCCGCTAAGGAGCTTTTGGTCCTCCAAAAGCATGAAAAATAATCTACAGCTTCTTTGTACCTTGTTTGCATCACAATTGTTCTGAAAGGTCTTGCTTCCATCTCCTTCACCTTTGTTCTTCGAATTCTTAAGTGATGAGCTGACACGTACAACCTGTAGTACATTGTTTTCCAAATTACATGCTTGACTTTCATGACCAAATAATTACCCAAGCATCGCACACTTTCCATGAGTTTATAACACATACTCGACAGTTAAGTTTACATCACAATGAACACAATACCCCAGCTATAACAACAAGGCCTAAATATCATTGTTTCTTCAACAAGTGATGGAAAACACATCATCACTACAACAGATGATTTACAACAATAAGGCCAAACACTATTTTTTGACAAATGATGGAAACACGACATCACTTTCATAGTTTATCATGCAAAACAAAATAAGACCAGACATCATCGTTTGCTAAACAAGTGATGGAAAATGCATCATCACTTTTCCATTTTAAAATTCAAGAAATGATTTACAAAAGAATGACCATGACAAGCTAACATATCTGGAAACCATTTTTCACTTGTTGCTGTGAATGGGTCATCCTTGTGTGGTGGTTTTTCTTGTCAAACAAATGTTTCATCTGGTTCATGCACCGACACTTTATCTTTAAGGCACCGCTCTGGATGGAGCCCCTAACAAGTGGTTCTTTGATGGACACTTCTATCTTAATGACTGCAATAGGTTTTCTTCCTATAGATGTACTTAACATGTTTCATTACCTGTTGTTTAGAGGGTCTTTCACGCCTCATCTTTTTGTGTGCTACCATTCTATTCCAACACTTAGAAAATGTATGGTTATGTAATCCACAAAAGTTACATGTTTTTCAATCCCATGTTTTATGCTCATCATTAACAACATGATTATAACTGAAATGAACATTTTCATATCAAAACTGGCTATACCTTTCCTTTTCTTCCCTAGTGTAAGTATGGTGATGAGAGCTGGCCTTAGCTCTTTCCTTACAATGGAAACTACCTTGGAATTATGGGGATGTTTTCCCATAATTCTCTTTCCTCTATGATTTCGATGATGTCTTGGAGGATTCTAACACCTTCGAGCATTCCCCCTTGGTGTATCTCAAGCCTACAAATTGAGGTCTTTGAAAAACCTCCAATGGTTGAGTTCCTTGGTTATTAACACAAAGTTTTTCTTCTTCCTCATGCCTCATCTTAGTAAGGAGCCTCATCTTTGTCCCTGCAATTGGGATCTCCACATCTCCAATAGAAATCATACTGTGTGGTGATGAAACTAAAAGGAAATCACCATATTTTACTTCCTCTATTGATTTGGAAAGAACTGTTGAGGGCTTCTCATCATTCATTGTTGGTGGTTCACTAACTATCGTGGCGCATTCCCCAACTTTGTTTCTGACATACCCAAGTCCTGTCCGACACGGTAATTCCTATACTTTGATGGGGTTGACAATGCCTTGGCCATAAACACCCAATCCCTTTCCTTCATACTCCATTTTCTTCAACAGTTTGGAGCCAATACCTATGGTATGATTTTCAAAAATAGCGAAATCGTCATCAGGACACATACATGAATTTAGATAATTACATTTTACCGCACATGGGTCACACTGCAGCTTTTCCAAGGCCTCGTCCTTAGCTTGCAGCTGTCGTAGAAAACTTTGTTTTTCCTCTTTCTATTCATGTAGATGCATCTTCAATTCATCATTCTCTCTTTGAAGATTATGTTTGTTATGCTTTAGTTCTTCTAGGGCCTCTTCCGTGGCTTGCAACTGAAGTTGCAATTTCTCCTTTTCCTCTATCTCGTTCTGTAGAGCTTCATACATTATTTCCACTATTTTTGAAATTTCGAGCATGGTCTCGTACATCACTTTTTCATTCTCTATCACTGCACGTTCCATTGTTCACACTATAATTCACATCAACGCAAAGACTGCTCTGATACCACTTGATGCAGGTCCGGGTGTGACAAAGGAACCATCCAAGACCTTTTACTTTTGTGATGTGTAAAATTTCACTTTTAAGAGAACATAGATGAATACATGTGCATGTTGTAAAGAAGAGGAACATGACAATCATCAACAACATAAAAAAATAAGCCGTTAATAACAGAGTTCATCTAGGAGGGACTACGTCTCCAGGTCTTGGTGTCAAGATGGTGTAGGCTGCTGCATTAAGTGTTGTCAATATTGATGATGTACATAAGAGGTGATGTCACTATCATACAACGAAAATTCCCTCACGTAGGAGTGGCTCCAAGAGATGTTCTGCTACAGGAACTCTTAGTCAAAAGGACTCCTATCAGTATGACATAAACTCATGCATGATGAGCATCCCGCCAGCATGGCATAAAAGGGGTCTCAATGCAAACATGCATGATGACAACCTGAGTATCCCATCAATATACAACAAAGGGATCTCAAAAAATAACATGATGGAGACATCAAGTACACACACATATGATCCCACATCACATCAAGCAGGGATCATGAAAACATGTAAGAAACAAGATCCTACATCAAGCATCAACAAGGATTTGCGCAGCACAATGCATAGCAAAAGAAGTACATGAACACATTGCATATAGCTCACAACCAAGGGCCATCTGAAGAAGTGGATTCCAAACTTCTAAAGCTATTCATGCCATCGATCTCATTGTATCAATCGCATGGTAATGGCTACTCACAGATGAATGCTGACACCTACATTCTACTTATAAAAGTGGTTGAAGAATAGAATGTGAGAATGAGAAATCTAAATGCACCATCAGATTTGTGGCATCGAATAGGGCAAAATTGACTATCCAGTTTCACAATTCCGAGAAATTGTGAATTTGGGACTCAAGGAATCTTTTAGATTCCCCTTAGATTCCTCAAGGATTCCCTCTTTTAGGTCCTTTGAAATCTGCTGCTCAAATCATGAAACTAACTGCTCCATTGGGTTCATGTCGTTGACAGGTGTAAGATTGACATAAAATTTGTCTAGTTTGGAAACTGCAAAAATTTCACCCTCCTGAAAATTTCGCTGAGTGATGGTTCCACTTGCATTAAAAAATTAAAAAAATTATGCCTCATTTTCTGTGCCCACTCCTAGTTCCTCCATGGTTGGGTGCACTGAAGAAATGAGCATTTATATAACTTTCCAGGTGGATTTGTCAACAAAGACTATTTGGTGTAACGATTAACATACCCAGATTTGGTGGAGGGGGTCAAGTGGTCAAACCCTGCCTCTTGCATGTTTAAGGTCTTATTGTTTCAAAAAATCTGGATGATTTTGTTTTGTGGGATCGGGTCTAGATTGGGCAGCCCACCCATATCTCCCATAACCGTACATTAAATGGGGGGCATGTTAAGTTTGATGCAATAATGGTTTTTTAGTGTTTGGTGGTTGGTTCGTTTATGGGGTTGCTCGGTGGGTGCTGTCCCACGTGGGTTGGGTGGGTTCAATCCATGTTGGCCTCACAATTCTGATACATATGGTGTATCTATCTATCTATATATATATATATGGAGAGGTGTGGGTGGTGGGGGTGTTGGTCCACCACCTCCCTTTTTTTTAATATCTTTTTCTTTTTATAATTAATAAGGCACATTCAAAAATTCAGATTTTGGTCCGAAGGAGTCCTTTTAACCATGCCATGATTTTTTCTGGAATCTAGCTGGAGTTGGCTGGATTCCATCTGTCGAAAAGGGCCAAATTGTGTCTTTGTTAAGCATGCCTAGTCATCTAAAATTCAACCCAACTTTGACTACCTCTATCTCCTTCATCTGGACATGGAATAACAAACCATTCACATCGTCACGATCAAGATGACGAGATCTACGCTCTCGTCCGAGTTTGAGCATAATCCACACATTTTGAATTTTTAGCTTCCTTGAGTCCTCTTTGTCTTTTGTGTGTCTCTGGAGCCACCTAGATCAAAGGTACTTAGAGCACTACCATGCTTAACCATGAGATTTTATATACTATTGAGAATGTGACAAGTACCTTTAACTCAATCAATGTGACCTCAACCATGGGGGATGATGTCATCCCTTAAAATGTGATTGGTTCTCATAAGGTGAATTTTGATCATACTTTTTCCTTAGCAGACCATTTTTACCTCAAAATCCCTTTAATGAACTTAGAGAAATAATTTATGTTTCATTCAATCTACAAGTATTGATATTTTGATTAAAAGTAAAAAAATAGTAGAAATTAATGTTGAAATTTTAATTTATACAATGATACTTCCATAATACTATTTATTGTTATCATTTGATTAATACCATAGTTAAAAAAAATGTTGCAATTTTAATGCCTCATTAAGAAGGGCTATTTCGTTTGGATGGTTGATTTTTACGTTTTTGTTGCAATGGGATAAGTTGTCTTAGGCTAAGATTTGAAAAAAGCTATACTTTTAGCCTTTAAAATAAAATTTATTCTTATTATAATGAATCTTTCATTCAGGTGTTCATTTTTAAAGTGTTTTTTAGTCATATAATTGGTTCATAATGTGATGGTTGAAATATGTTGAAAACTTAAGGTTTTTTAATTCCATGGTCGAAAAATTGTCAAAATGTTAAGTTTTTTTTTTTGTTATTTCAATTATGATATTTTTTTCTTTAATGTTATGGTTGAACACAATTAGAATTTTAGGTTTTTTAGAGTCATGTTATTTCATCTTTAAGTATATGGATGAAAAATGTTGAAATTTTAAGGTTTTTCGGGTCCCATTATTTTATCTTTAACGCCATTGCTAAAAAATGTTTAAATTGTACAAAAAATAAAAAGTTATTCTAGCATCAACACTTTTCATTTTGACTATGTTTACTTCTTCTTTTTTGTGAAAAAAAAGGTTTTCACTTTCCATTTTTAAGAGATGTTGAAAATTTACCTTTTAAAAAAAGCATTGTTTGGAATACACGATTATTGTTTTTGGGTTATTTTTCATGTCTTTAGGGGATTTTTGTATAGAATTATCCTTTTGAGTTTACAGTTCTCATTTCAAAGTCTACATTGCTTACAATATTACATCATGACTTCCACATCATTGCGTGATGAGACTTTACATGTCACTATCTTTGATGATTGGGACTAACAGTGACTGATGGCACATGGCGCAAGCTCAAAGGATGGAGGGTAAGGCTTCTGGCTTCCCGAGTGAATTTTTCACTCAAGGGGGATATGGAGGGTGAATGAAACACTCTTGAAGTTTGAAGCATGAAGGCTTCAAGCCGTTGGGGTGCACTCTTGGCTTTAAGATGCCCAAGAGGGTGCATGGAACAAGTTTAAAGGCCAAAGGGAAGAGCTTTGTGCCTTTTGAGTGCACTCAAATGCTAAAATTATCTAGAGGGTGCATGATGCATTGGGGAAGGATGAAGGGAGGAGCTTAAGGCCTTTACGGTGCACCTGTGTGCTCATGAAGGGTCACCTCTCCAAATTTAAGGAGTGCACTCAAGGAAGACTTTGTCTCTAAGAGGGCACAGTTTGAAGTAAGGAAGGGGGAAGAGGGCTTAGGAGTGTTCCTTATTCCCTTGGAGGGCACATGATGCACTTCAAAACAACAAAGGATTCCCATAAAGTCTTCAAAGTGCGCTCATGTACTCTTGGCCTTAATGAGTTTTCTTTGGAACCAAAGCTTTTCCTACGTTTGGAATATGAGGCGAGGAGAAAACTTGATGAGTTTAGACATGGAACCATGTGTGACACATACCAACTCATCAGGAAATCCTAGGAAAAAATTAAAATGATGAATACACATCAAAATTCTAATTTATACACATTCCCCAAGTATAATGAGTGTAGTGTGTGTGACTGGGACCCAAGAGTGTCGTTTTATGACAAAAAAGGTGTTAGGACCATGAAATGAACCAAAAGATGTTTTGATCAATGTGATGACTTGAGATCATTTAAAGACACTTGAAACATATAGAATAATGTGAAAATACATTTGATGATCAAAGTGACTCTAGATTCGATAGTGATAGTAGGCTCTAAAATTCAAATGTAGAAAAATTTTGGAGGGTGTTGTAGTGAAAATAAATCCCTAGGAGAAACAAATATCTATAGCAATAATATCCCATTCCTCCCCAACTCCAAAAACAAAAAATAGATGAACTTCCCTCAAATTAAACTAAAAATTGAAATTTATCTAGACACAATGATAGCACTAGAACACCCATGTAATAAGTCAACTCATAGTTTCATCACTGGGGATATGAATCCATCTGAGGCACCAAAATTTAAGCCATAGAAAATATGCAGAGGAAGGAAAATTGGGTAAGAAAAGAGTTACCATAATGGAGTGGGCACCAACTTCTACATGCGAAGGTTGTTAACTAGCTTTCTAGAAGCCAACATGGAGATGGAATGCAACTCCAGATTTCGTGCATAATTTCTTAGTCGAGATTCTCCATTCCTCCATATGTTGTCACTCATAAGAAGAATGACAAACTAAAACCAGACTTCCTTAACCAGGAGAAATTAGTAGTCAACCTCAACTCAAGCTTATCAACAATGGCAGAGGTTACTATTTCTCCCGCATAGAGATGGTGCTAAAATCCTTAGAATCTAACCCATATAAAACATTCCCTTCTCTAATATTGCTAGTTCGGGCTGCACATACACATGCATGCATATGAGTGGCCACACCATCACCACCATTTAATGGCCTCCATTCAATTAAAATAAGAGTGGTAGGCACAGTGATCTAGGCTCCCACTTTTCTTGAATTACCCCCCCAAACGGGGATTTTTATTTTCTTAAATAAAAGGTGATATAGGATTAAGATAGGAACAAAAAGGAAATACATATTAAAATCATAAAATATAGATACAGTGAAATTGAACTTCAAATAATAAATATAAATTTTGAAACTATTTACATGTATAATGAAAGAAAATAGCTTGAATGGTGGTAGCTTATCTCTAAGAAGAGATGTGATAGCTACATGTTTTCCTGAATTGTGATACAATGAGTCTCATAGGCCTTTTCATCATGAATAAACAATAAGAAACCATAATCATCCGAAATCCTAACCCTAATAGATGAAGCACTAAATGTTTATGGGCCCCAATGGGGTAAGTGGGAACATCAACTTCCCAACATCCTATCTTTGGAATATGATCTATGTTTTGCACGCATGATATCCCATTAGAAAGTTCTACTTGAGGAGAACTTATTTTTAATAAAATTGTTATTCAATGAATCAAATTTTACCATTTCTATAAAAAAATATCATGTAGGGCCTCAAAACGACTTTGGATGTTCAGGACCTGAATATTGCTAAAAATATAAAATTGCCAAAATTGGAAATTGTGCTGAAAAATAGGACACTAGCAGGAAACTGAGCTATGAATCAAGTGGAATAGGTGGGCGGACACCAATACCCACTTGGATCGAAAGGTCAACCAAACTATAGGAAATAATAGTCATTAATTATAATCCCACAATTGATTTAACAGCTACATTATAATAAATGTTTCCAGTTTATTGAAATAATAAATAAAAATACTAAACACAATTTTTTTATAAATAATAATAATAATAGAGTGAAATATTACCCCCTAAGTACAACAAAATGACCAACCGATTATTCCAAAAAGTATTATTTGTTGTTATATTTTTTGTTCTATTAAATAAAAGGTCAACTTCCATTAGAAAATAATAGTCATTAGTAATTATCCCACAAAATTATAATAATTTTTTCCACACTATTAAAATAATAATTAGAAAAAATTGATCACAATTTTTCTTTTATAAATAATAATAAAGCAAAGTGAAAGCCTATCCTCTTAAGGAAAGAGAAATGAGCAACCAATTATTCTAGAGAGTATAATTTGTTGTTGTTCTTTATTGTTTTATTAAATAAAATGTCAAGCCACATTAGCAAATAACAGTCCTTAATTATTATCCCACTACTGATTTGACAACTAAATTATAATAAACTTTTCCACTTTATTAAAGTAATAAATAAATAAAACTAGTCACAATTTAATAATGATAATAATAGAACTTTCTTGAATGGTGGGACTTGAGGATGGAGCTCTGCTTTGAAGCACCACAAGGCTTAGGTTAGGGTTTCACATTAGAACATATCCACTGCTATCACTGCTAAAGCATCTTTCCATAGCATGGCACTATCACCGTGACGATTTGTGCATTGCTAACAACCCTTTGTATGGTCCATTACCTCTATTCTCATTATTGTCTACAACTTGTCAGAATGGAGATTGATGTTGTCGATTATTTGGTTGATCTGAATCCCTACGAGTCTATTTGGTCACACCATCATGCATCGCCGAAAGTGTCTGATTCTGGACCACCATGTTCACTCCCACCACCATGGACGGGATCACCATCTATCCTTGTGGATCCTGGCCCCTCTGTGCCCTACCAACCTTCATCTACACTTTACATTACCTCATAGGGTCTCGAATGACCACCTCTTTCACCAGCCACCCTAAACCTTCTTGTCTCCTGCATAGCCCCTTTCCATCCTTCGACCTACCTTCACCTGATAACTCCCTTCATCCTACATCATCCACACCTCCCTCATTAATAGCGTTAGTAAATACTGGTGATTTGCTCACCCATACTCCAATCTCATCCTCCCTTCCTAACCCTACCTTTGACTAAGGGCAGTCATCTATCCCTTTTGGTTGTTTTGGCATTCCATCTGTCAATCCTTGAACCAATATCCACATATTGCAGGTGGAATTTTTGGGCACACAAGATCCCTTTCGGGACCATCTGATGGCTCCCTAGACTGGTAAAGCGAAGAAGAACAAGTGTGTCAAGGCATCTCGTAAGGACCTCTCCCTCTATTTTGGTGAAGGTGTCAATATAGGCTAGGCGGTGGACACAACGAACAGGGTATTGGTGGGTCGTGTTTAGGGTAGAACATATTCTATTGCGCATCTTCATCTTTGGGTTATGGAGATTTGGGGAAATTTTCTTAAGGAACCTTTGAATATCACTACCTTTCTGAGAAGATGGCGTTCTCTCAGTTTCCATAAGGAGGAGTACACTGAATGGATTTTGTCCCAATATTGGCACATTGAACTGACTCCTATTCTACTCAAGAGATGGATCCCTATTTTCAATCTTGAGAGGGAACAATTAGGAGCTAGACGGATTTGGGTATGCCTACATGGGATTCCATTGCACTTCTGGTCGGAAGATATTTTCACACGTATTGGTAATGCCTTCGTCACCTACTTAGACTATGATAAGTCCTATACAACTTTAGGAAATAAATCATTGGCTCATATCTTGGTTCACTTGGATACCAGGGAATGTCTAGAATATTAGATTTCACTTGACTGGAAACATTTCACTCCTATACAAATACTTGATTATGAAGGGGTGCCTTTCAAGTGCAGAAGGTGTCATAAAGTCAGACACCTCTTTAAATAATTCCCTTTGGTAACTTCGGCATCGTCCCGTTACAAAGGCACTGATGTACCAAGACCCGAGGCATCACCAATGGGTGGTCAAGCTCCTCACACTACTCGATCAATGGAAACAAATGGTGCCACTGCTTAGCCAACTTCTTATGTTTCTCCTTGGTATCCTTCACAACCCATGATGAGATATCGAGCTGCAGTAGTGACCACTCCCTTTGGGTACTCTTCCTCCTCTCTGCTCCTCTATTTCTTTATCTTGTACTGCACATCAATTATATGTTTCATTTGCATCCATTTCTTACATGTATACCACCCCCCTCACTTGTCCTTTGGATCTACCTATCTCTACCTTTTCTACTACTACACCTTCCTTCATTGGTTTATCCATCACCTCTTCCCCAGAACCTTCGACTTCATCGTGAGAATCTCATCCCTACAAGATCCTCTCTTAGGTGTCTCTTCCACTTGAGCCATTGGGTATTGGCCTTATATCCCCTCTTAAATCCACCAAGATCCCTCAGGGATGCCAATATTTTATCTCAAAAGATATTCTGCAAGCTGGGGCAGATGTGTCCCAGGGCAAATAATCCACTCTTGAAAGGGTCCTTAGAGAAAAGAACACCCTCTTTCGGTCTCATCAATGAAGTGGATGTCCTTCAACTGCAGAGGGTTGGCTAGTCTTACAAAAAGATTAGCCCTAAAAAGACTTCTGGATTTGGAGTTAATTGACATCATCTTTTTACAAGAAACCCTATATAAGGCTAGGAAGGTCATCCAAGTTCTACTCTCTATGAAGCCAAGATGGTGTTTCGATGCACTTGATGTCAATGGTTGATCTGGGGAAATTTCACTTGGTATCAATACCCACTTTATCAATCTCATCTCAACCTGGGGGGATTCTAGATTTATAGGCATGGATATTTATTCCTCAAATATGGGAAGGGAATTCCAAATCATCAATGTATATGGACCCTATCTCAATAGAGTCAAATTTGGAATCATTTATTGCATCTCTCCTTGATAGATTACAACAATCTAACAATGGGAGGGTATCTTAACTTCACAATTGGTCTTGAGGAATCCTGGGGACATAATGCACAACTAGACCCCCTATCTGATTTTATGGAACAACTTCTAGAGAAACACCTGTTAATCGATATACCCATGAATAAGAAGAAACTGACTCGGCGTAAGAGAAGAATAGGAGAAGTAGCTCTGGCTCATTGATTGGATCACTTCCTCATTAAGGAACACTTGTTAGGCACCCTGTCAAATTATAGACAATGGGTAGGATCGGTTGGTATCTCTGACCATTTCCCTATCTATCTGGAGTTGGCAGGGCCTTTCCAAAAGCCCAGATCACCATTTAAATTCAACTCAACTTGGATGATGGACACTAATTATCATAAATTGGTCACTAATTACTGGTGAGCTCACCCACCCACTCAGGGATGGACTATGGCAGAAGGTTTTTTTCGTAATCTCATTGAAATTAAGATTCTAACTATACAATTGGCAAAAACCAAGCGTGACCAAGATGATCATAGACTCTGCATTATTGAGGATAAGTTGGTTGAGTTGTTTGATGAGAAGGGTCGAGGTTTCTCCTCTAAAGAAGCTAAAAATACTCTCATTGATTTATAGCCTCATAGGTCCAAATACTTAAATAATGAGAGAAGGCATGGTGACTAAGAAGTAGAGCCATTTGGTTGAAGGTTGGGGATGAAAATACTAAATACTTCCATAATTGCATGAAGGGGAGATGGGCTTGTAATACTATATGGAAGACACCCACTCATCATGGACAACTTGCTGATGGCTTTCATCAACTGGCTCATCTAGGAAATTCTCACTTTCATCAGCTCTTCAAGGCTCCTCTTGGGGCCTCTCTTGCTAAAATTATTTGCATTGTTGGTCTCTTCCCTCGATTTGTTGACCATGATGCATAAGAAGGTCTCACTAAGCCAGTGAATATGGTAGAATTGGAAAGTACTCTTAAATGGTTCAAGAGGGATAAAAGTTTAGGACCAGATGGATGCTCAGTTGAATTCTATCTTTCCTTCTTCAAGATTATGGGATTAGACCTTCTTAAGGTGGTGGAGGAATGCAAAACCACAGGTCGCATGTATGAGGCTATCAATTCTACCTTCATCACCCTCATTCCCAAGGTAGACTCTCCTCAATATTTCAATGATTTCGGCCCATTTCGCTCTGCAACTGTCTATACAGGATTATTGCCAAAATAATTGCCAACCGTATCGAACCTATCCTCTCTCTACATATCCCTTTTGAGCAATTTTCCTTCCTATACAATTGACAAATACATGAAGCCATTGGTATTTCTCAGGAAGCTCTCCACTCCATTAAGATGAAGCATTTAAAAAGATCCATTCTCAAGCTTGATCTCCCTAAAGCTTTTGATCAAGTAAGTTATCTTAAAATTCTCCTCACACATTTACGCTTCCCCCTCTCTTTTATCCAATGGGTCATGTGCTACATCTCCACTATCTCTTTCAGCGTTCTCATCAATGTTTCTACCTCTAATTTCTTCCATGTCAAGTGTGGTCTCAAACAAGGGTGCCCCCTCTCTCCTCTCCTTTTTCTACTTGTTATGGAAGGACTAAGCAGATTGATTTTGCATGCAAGAAGACAAGGGCGCATAAAAGGTCTAAATACCACAAATTAGTGTACAATTTCTCATCACCTATTCATAGATTATGTGCTCATTTTCCTTAATGGAGGTATTCTGGACTGCTCTACATTCTATGATCACATGCTACTTTTCAGTGCTATCACTGGGATGGAAAAAAACAGGCTAAATTTATCCATTAATTTCTCTATATGCTCTCCACAGGATACTCGATATGCATATCAAAAGTTTCCTTTTCAAAGCCACTTGTTGGAAGACAGACATAAATACCTAGGGTTTTTTATCAAATCTCACGGATATAAAATAACAGACTAGATCTAGCTGGTGGCAAAGGTGGAAAAAAGACTTCTAAACTGGAATCAAATATTCTTATCTAGAGTAGGGATATTGGTACTTATTAAATCAGTTTTGGAAGCTACACCAGTATATTGGATGTCCTTGGCATGGATTCCTCAAGGCATACTATCTAGAATCCAAAGAATCTGCAACAAATTCTATTGGAATGGTTGGAAGGAGGGGAAGCCATTTTCCTGGGTAATATGGAGTCATATTACATTGCCCAAGAAATGGGGAGGTTGGCGTCTAAAAAATCCTCCATCATTTTCTCATGCACTAGCTGCCAAATTGGGATGGCTCCTTCTTAATTCCCACGGTGTGTGGAAAGAGGTGGTACTATATAAATATATTTGGCCATTACACATTATGGATTGGATTCACCTGCCTACATGGTACAAAAAAGGAATTTTGATTAGCTGGTGGGTTGTTCTACATACTCTTCCTACCATCAGGAACTACCTCGTTTGGCACATTAAAACAGGCACATCAGTTTGCATCGGTTTGGACCCATGGATTGGTTGTGGTATTATGTATCGCCTTCCACCTGAATTCATAAACTATCTTAATGAAAGGGGAATTAAAATGATTACACACATTTCTGACTCAGAGAGCTCATTTATTTTTATGCAGTTATGGAAAACAACAACATATCTTGGTATACCTGAACAACGGTCAAAAGACTAGGAGGGATACACCACTTCTCTCATTGAATCACATGTATGCATAACCAATGATGATGATGAGCTCATCTAGGCACATGCATCTCATGGAGTATACACTCCCAAGGAAGGGTACCCCATCATACACGATGCACACAAGCCACCTACTTTGGAGGGGTGGTGGAGAACTATTTGGAAACTTAAGGCACCCCCTTGAGCTTGTCTTTTTATGTGGAATGTTATAATGAATCAAACACCCACTGGTGTTAACCTGATGAAAGGATACCACTATGGCCCCAATTGGTGTGTCATATTCCATCAAGTAGAGGAATCAAATGAGCATCTCTTCCTATTTTGTCCAGTTATTAGTCACATCTGGGAACAAGCCCTCTCCTCTCTGGCAATCACACAGCCTTGGGTCGGGCATAATATCTTAGAGGCATGGAATCAATGGTGGGAAGAATCCACAAATATGAAAAATCGAAATCTCCCTCTGATTGTTTGTTGGTCTATTTGGTTAAACAATAATCGTAACATATTCAGCAACAAAGAAATTCGGTCGCCATTAGCAATTACACAGATTTTCAATGCATTTTATGAAGTACCCGATCATGACCATCCTCCATCTACTCGTACTGTGATACTAGAAGGTATTAACCATAACCAACCTTGGGCCTATTTTGATAGGTCTACATAAGAACATGGTTGGGGGGAGGGGGATTTTATTTCACTTATCAAACAATCATTTTTACCATATCCATATGGGCATGGAGGTTATTGCTAATAATTTTGTTGAACTCGTCTCACTCAGATATCTATTACACTTTGCATTGGCACATGAATGCAAAAAATTACATATTTTTGGGGATTCCAAAATCATCATAAATTGTTTCAATAACACATCTCCATTGTTGAATTGAGGCTTCTGTGATCCATAATAGCTATAAGTAGAACTTCGGCGTAAATCACATAAAGAGAGACATTTGTCGGCGCGTTTCGAACCAACGAGTGTGGATCATCGTCAGGACAAGTTGAAGAAACAGATCCAGCTTTGCATGCTAAATAGTCTAAGCAGAGCCTCCAATGGCTATCTTCATCAATGACTAATTTTTGACTTAGGGACAGTAGTCAAAAAGTGAAAATGATAATTTAATGGGAGTTAGTTATCATACCATAGATTATATAAAAGAAATAATTCTAGAAGTTGATTACGCTAATAGTTTATTAAAAAACATGACTTATATGGGAATTACTTAGATCAAGGACCTGACAATATATATATATATAATATATATATATATACTATATATATGTAGGCAAGTTCAAGATGATAGTTAGTTTAAACTATATATAGATAAATATATCTATTAGATAAAATATAAAAGTTAGTGGAAGGTATAATTTAAATTCAATTAAGTGGGAATTAGTTATATTAAGACCAATCTATATATATATATTTAAAGAAGGTTAGTTAGTTATAATTACTAGAAACTTAAAAATGAACTAATTTTATATGGTGATTACTTATAAAATTATAAATTCAAAGGACATTAGTTATATAAAAGATAAATATATTTATGTATATAAGGTAACTTTAGGGTTATAGTAATTAAATATTACTAATCTGTTAGAATAAGAAGGATAGATAGCTAAAAAATAAAAATGAGTAAAAACTAATTAAGAACGTACGTATATTAATCATATATAAAATTATATTATATATATATATATATATAAATATATATATATATATTATATATTATATATATTATTAATTAATTAAATAAAATTAAGAATATAATAAAAAAAAAAAAATAAAAAAAAAATAAAAAAATAAAAAAATAAAAAAAAAAAAATATAATAATATATTATAGTTACAATTATATTCAATAATAACCATCAGGAAGAAATAAATGGAAAGAACACCTAAAAAAAAAGAAGGAGAAGGACCGGAAAAAGTCTAAAACAAAAAGGACAAAACCCTAAGGAAAGCAAAGAAGATGAAAAGGGGGGAGCGGGGGGGGGGAAGAGGAAGGAAGAGAAAGACAAGGATGAAAGGGCAAGGATCCAACATCTATTGATCTTCCAGCCGTCATCTCTATTGAGATTGTTTGGCCTTCTTTCAATCTCAATAGCTTCCCTGAATTTACGATGATGGAACTAAGCAACTTTGGCGACAACCTTGGCCTCATCTATACACACCTGATGCTTGGTCGTTTCTACATGCTCTGCCAATGCCGAAGACTTGGATCTCCCATGTCTTAGGTCGGCAGCATGTTCGCTGATCCTTTGATGGATGGAGCGCCCTGTTTCCCCAATATAGGGGGTCCCACAAGAACAAGGGATCAAGTAGACACCCTTCATGTCCTTCGGGTTAATGGGATCTTTCACCGATCGGAGGGAATTGCGAATGGTGTTGAGGGGCCTAAAGGTTGAGGGAATCTCATACCTCTTAAGGATTTGAGAAAACTTGTATATGGTTCCTTGGACATAGGGAAGATGGACACCTAGACGACGCTCTTTAGGCTCTTTCTTAATTAACACATTTTTAGAGGCTTTATGGAAAGCCTTCTGACCTAGGCGCCTACTATATCCATTTTCCACAAAGACATCAAGGAGATGGGATCTCTCCTTATCAAAGCTCTCACTATCAAAAATCCTAAGGTCATGAGTAGCGAGGGTGTTAAGAACACCCATCTTATGAGCAGGGAAATGATGGGAATTGGCATGAAGATACTGCTCAGTGTCCATTTTCTTTCTGAACGCAGAGTGAGAGAGATAGCCATCCTTATTCTTGGATAAAAGAATATCCAGGAAAGGGAGGCAACCATTGACCTCTTTTTCCATGGTGAACTTGATGACAAAGGACTGGTTGTTCAGGTGATTAAAGAAGCGATCCAGCTCCTCTGGGCCATGGGGCCAGATGACACTAGTGTCATCTACATACCTTTTCCAAAGCTTGGGAAGGAGACGAGCTGACGCTAAAGCTTTGGCTTCGAAATCTTCCATAAAAAGATTCGCAACAATAGGGGAAAGAGGGGAACCCATGGTGACACCACAAGTCTGCACAAAGAACTCACCCTCGAAACAGAAGAAAGTGGAAGTGAGACAGATCTCAACTAGATGCGCGGTATCAGGATCTATTTCTTCAACTTGTCCTGGATCTGGATCTATTTCTTCAACTTGTCCTGACGATGAGCCACACTGGTTGGTTCGAAACGCGTCGACAAATGTCTCTCTTTATGTGATTTACGCCGAAGTTCTACTTATAAACACATCTCCATGTCACATGCATTCACTCATAAACATTTGGGATGATGCCATGCAATTAAAAACACAATTTGAATATATTTTTGTCTACACATTTACAGGGAGCACAATCAGGTTGTAGCTCAACTATCCAAGGAGGCCTCGAACCATCCCATAGGTCTATGGTTAATTCAAGAACAGAGGGAGGCAAAGAATTTCCAATATTACCACAGGCCATACATAGATCAATTCTAGCAGAGGCCTGATAGGCCCTAGTTTCACAACTTTTTTACTTCAGTACATATCAGCTATCTATGCATTATATATTTTGCTATAATATTTTTACCAAACAATGACTGTATACCCCTAGTGGGTAACTTATGTACAGACCTATACTTTTTTGAAGGCTATGGCCACAACATACAACATATGCCTCTTGGCATATACAACGTGTAATTTTCCAATCAATAGAAAATTATGATTTTTCCCCAAAGGAAAAAATAATAATAATAATAATAATAATAGAGTGCCAACCTACCCCTTAAGGATAGCCAAACAACCAACAATCATTCCACAAAGTATGATTTGTTGCTATTTTTTTGGTTTAGCATTAGGAAATAATAGTCATTAATAATTATCCCATTATTGAGTTGACAAATAAATTATAATAAAATTTTCCACTCTAGTAAAATAATAATTAAAATAACCAATCACAATTTCTTTTATAAATAATAAATTTAATAACAGTAATAATAAAGTAGAGTGAAAGCATTATAAGGAAGATCAAAAGACCAAAAAATTATTCTAAAAAGTATGATTTGTTGTTATTTTTATGTTTTATTAAATAAAGGGCCAACCCACATTAGCAAATAATAGTCATTAATAATTATCCCACTACTGATTTGAAAACTAAATTATAATAAATGTTTCCACTCTATTTAAATTATAATTGAAAAAAATAATCACAATTTTTTTATAAAAGATAATAATCAAAAAAATAGAGTTAAAGCCTACGCTCTTAAGGAAAGCCAAACGACCAATTAATTATTCCAGAGTATGATTTTTTGTTATTTTTTGTCCTTTTTATTGAAAGCTAATTTGTATTGCCATACATAAGCCATAAAAGATAACATAGATCATCCCATCACTAACACCAAGAATTTTTGTTAGATGATATCAACCTGCACAATGGAAACCAGGTATTTTTGACCACTTGTTAACTGAATAACAACTCCAAAATTGTAATAGTAACAACATTGCTACATCACTAAAGAGTCTAAAGAAACATCAAGTGAGAGAAGATCAACAAAACACATCAAATAGCTATGAGTCAAAAGAGTTCACAAGATTTGGATCTCTTACGCTGGATCTTAAAGGGGTTGATGAAGTAGCAGTGCGGGGGATATGGCGCTCAATTTAAGCTAGTCAGTTGTCCATTTGTTCCATATACAATCTCATATTTTACTGCTCCCTCTTGACGTTCTATAAAAATTTTACCCATCAGAGTCTTCATTTTCAGTAAAGAAAGAGGGCTTAGAGGTACTACTTTCTCCAACCACTAGTATGGCCAAGGTATTAAACCAACCTCCCAAACTCCTCTAGTAAATTTGATTATGACATAACATGTTAGCCTCTTTCAGCTAAATTCTCCAGATTATGTAGCTCACTTCTCACATTTGCAAGAGTCGTCCCTTGAAAGGCTTCCACAACCTCTCGGGCCTGCAGGTGATATCGGTTACACCCCTGATGTTCGCGACCACCTCCCCTACCTCTTAGACTTCTCATAATCTATCATTTCATGCTAATAGTCTAGTGAAGAATAAGCCAATTCTCATGGGACACAATAGACAAATAAATGAACATTGGTACTCAACCATCTGAAATTCTCTGAAATCCACGAGCCCAAAAGAAAGCACGGAATCACCACCACCCTTGAGGTCGAGGTCGGTGACTACTATCAAATAAATATTCAAGACACTAATTAAAAATTTTTAAAGGCATCCTACATACCAATCTTAGATCACCAAATGGCCATAAACTTCATGAAAAGAGAAAATCCTGGAGAATTAAACTCCACCCATAGTGCGACACTTAGTATTGACGACAGAGGAGGAATAGTTGTAAAAGAACCTAGGAGAAACCAGTAATTATAGCAGTAGGACCCCATTCCTTCCCAACTTCACAAACTAAAAATAAAGACCCATCCATCAAATCAAATTGAAAATTTAAATTTATCGAGAGAAAGCGATAGCACTTGAACATCCATACAATAAGAAAACTAATAGTTTCATCACCAAGGGTATGAATCCATCTTACAAACTAAAATTTAAACCACATCACAATTGTATAGGAAGGAAATATTTGTAATAAAAGAATTATCTAGAATTAAACAGACAAGAACTTATGCATGAAAATGTTATCAACTAGCCTTCTAGAAACCAATGTAGAGACGAAACACAACTCTAGAGTTCTTGCACAATTTCTTAGCTGAGGTTCTCCATTCCCTTGTAATTTTTCACTGATAAGAGCATTGAACCAACTAAAATATAATTTCCTTAACAAGGGGAAATTAATAGTCAACCCCGACTCAATCTTACTAATAATGGTGGCAATTTCCAGTTCCCCCACGAAAAGACGATGCCAAAATCCTTGCAACCTAACCCATATAATACATTCATTTCTTGTACATTACTAATTAAGGCTTCACATTTAGATGCATGGATAGGGGTGGCCAGGTCACTGCCACCATTTAATGACCTCAATTCCATCAAATGTGGGGTGGTGGTCATGGTGATCTTGGCTCCCAGTTTCCTTAAATCACTCCCCTGTGAGGGATTTTTGTTTTAATAAATAAAATTTCATTAGCAAATAATAGCCATTAATAATTATCCCACTAGTAATTTATCAACTACATTATAATAAATTTTACCACTATTATTTTTTTTTTTTGTGTGTGTGAAGTGAATTCTATCACCATAAACAAAAGATTACATCATGAGGTACACAATTTTAGTTTCTCTCTCATTAAGGAGATAAAACCATACCAAAAAATAAACTCTTCTTAAGGAGGAGATGGGTTACTAAAAACTAAAATAAACAACCGGAGCCAAAATATAAAAAAAAATTGTTGTCCAAAATAACCTAGGACCAAGAGAGCTAGAAATAATATAATAAAACCCATGACCAAGACATAATCAAGTTGATGGCTCAGAACCTGAGCCTACCATTGGGATATGTGTCATAGGGTCCTCTGGAGCACTGCCTGAATCTAGAAGAATGTTAAGTTGATTCTCAATTCTCTCCATCCACCCATCTAAGTACCATGAGTGCTTTTACAGGTGCTCGAGGGGATGTAGAATATATTTACACAAATCATGCCATTTCAAAATAATCCTCCTGAACAAAAAAATTATTTGTTAATATAAATCCATCATCTACATAAATTGATTGAATCTTAACCATATATGTCTAGATT
This sequence comes from Pinus taeda, assembly GCA_000404065.3. Classification (NCBI taxonomy): domain Eukaryota; kingdom Viridiplantae; phylum Streptophyta; class Pinopsida; order Pinales; family Pinaceae; genus Pinus; species Pinus taeda. The sequence goes on from APFE030077435.1 coordinate 81,377, forward strand.
TTGGGATCCATCCCACCCACTCTATCCAAAGCTCATTATTAGAAAAGTAGCTTCTCTAATTAGAGGCTTTCGCCTAAACCTAAGAAATTTGTTCATGTATATGGCCAGGGGTGAGATCCCAATATAGAGAGGAAAAATCCTTGATCTAATGGTGCATACGGGTGTGCCCTTATTGGTCATGCTCTTGGTAATACGTAGAACCCCACCTCAGTCTAGACTGTTGATGTGACATGAATAATACAAGGAGAAGAGATACACTTTGATCCTACAGCTTAGACTGTGTAGCCAAAGAAATAAAGGACCCAAGTCAACAACAAACATAAAATAAATATGCATATACTGTTAGTTAACATTCTTGGGAGTTGCTCACTTCTATGAATAATACAACCAACCACCATGGAAATAGCGATACAAAAGTACCTGAATGCCAACCTATGTTCTTCCACCAACCTCCTCAACATAAAACCAGTGGCACCGTTCTACTTATCAGTAATAACAATTCACCATATAAATAATAGTCAAACCAAATTTGAAATTGAAATTTACCTTACGCATAATAGTTTTAGAGATCATTAGTTGTGAGATTAGAGAGTGTTTTCTTGTCCCAATTATAAAGGTCAACTCATGGCCATGCACTTAATTCTCGAACTTATAGTGAATCTAACTTAGCTTCGACAACCCTGAGCCAAATAAAGACCCAATAAAAGCGATTTCCTTCTGCATCTGGAGCCACACCCTTTTCCAACCAAAAAATGAATATGAACCATACTTCAACCACCGAAGCACCTTAATATCACTCATGAGCTAGCTAAAATAACATGATTCAATAATATCATGAACCCTTAAGCCTACACTACAAGAATTAAAAACCAAATATTGGAACCAAATTCCCCCCCCCACCTAGAATCAAAGAAAATTGGCAGTAGAGAGCTAAGTCTTACCCCCAACAGAGACAACAACAAATTCTTTTCACATTATCTATGAAAATCATCCCCATTGATCATGACTAGATGACAACCTTGCTTCCCCAAATCCCCTAGCATAGGAAAGGAAAAAACCAAATAGGCTAACTAAAAAATAAGATGTATATATTATACACACCGAACTAGACCCAATTCCCTACCTAGACTGCCACCATTACACCAAGGTAACATAAAATTATGAAAACAAGAATGGTAAGCAATATTACCATTTTCCTAGATACTCTGCGAACCCTACACACTGACTTGAGTGATACCGCCTTGTAAATCTAGTTAGACTTCTTATTCCATCGCTCTATTCACCCATACCAAAATTACATATGTCCTTCAGAAAACCTTTACACCAAATCACTCTTCCATTCCATTGTTCCACTTGGGCCTACCTTCCATTCTTTACAAATTTATTTTCTGCAACTATCCATTAATGAGGTTGCATGGCTTTTAACCTTCATCGCTTTCTCTTCACACAAACCTAACTAATTAGTCTCCCCAAAGATTGATGTTTTCTTACCATCAAAGATGATGTGTAATAATTCTCTCATGCATGTTTCATTAATCTCACCGTGGGTGTGTTGTGATGCTCCTCATCCCATGTACCAAGTGAGGTGGTGGAAACCCACCCCCCTCTCCCTCGATAATCACCCCATATTGGAATGGCCACTCCTTAAGTGTCATCTTCCAACATTATGCTTTTAAGGGAGAATCCCATAGAAATCTCTAGGTTAAGGCCACTAATAAAGAATATTCAAGAAATCCTTAATTTGCTAGAATATCTGTGATATTGTTTCCTATTTGTTGAACATGTAGTGGAATAAGAGATGGAATACTTGGAATAAGGGAAGATACATGTTCTATTAGATATTAAAACCTCCAATTCAAGGAATCCTTATGAATATTGGTACTTTATTGAATTTTCTAAATAATGTTTATAATGATTGATAAATCCCCTTTCACCATAAGCCTAGTTATGCCATGAGTCTAGGAAAAAACCAACCCCATATGGAGGGACATGAACTCTAATCCATTGTTGCTATTAGTACCAATAGTGTCTAAGTAGATGAAAACCAACATTCGTGAATGATCCCTAAAAATTCCCCCATTTTTATCTAGCCTAGGACTCCCTCTAGTGGCCCCATAAAAATTGAGATTTAGAAAAGGAGGAGGGGGAGGGGAACCACTTATCCAAACTAGCAATAGGGGAAAGATAAAAACTAAAGACACTCAGACCTATAGGAGGAGAAGAAAACCATGTACGAATAATTCCCACTTTTGTACCTTATACTTACTAATCCTTAGGGCTCCACAGTATCACCAAGATTGATTCCTTAATCTAGTTTTCAAAAAAATGCAAAATGGATTCCAAGGGAAGCTCCTTACCTTTAAATGTCTTCCCATTTTATTCATCCAAATTCGCCATAGAAGGAAACAAAAGGAAAAAGTTCAGATGTGATTGAGAAAAAGGTCAAAAAATACATGCAGCTGTCAACTAATTATCGTATACTATATAATCATGTAGTTTCTATTATATCTTAAAATGGAATCTTTTAATATATCTCATAGACTTCCGATGTAGCCACATACATTAAATAAATGCTCCATATTCCTAGAATTTATATGACATAGAGAGCACCATGAAGGGCTTTGAGATTCTCTTTTTTTAATATTCTCCCATGTTAAGGGTTCATTTTGCAGCAATAACCAAATGAAGATTTATATTTTTGGCCATACACCTTGCTTCCATAGTTTGGTCCAAATTACTTCTTGGGGAAGATTTTTATGGTGTGCCTGTTGTTGATAAACCTCACTAATAAATAAGGTTCCCTTTGATTAGTATCCCCATCTTAATTTATCCTCATGATCGGATAAGGGGATTTTTTTTATTAAGTTAATCTCACTAGAAGTTCTGTCAAACTTCCCTAGTTGGTTTAGGGTGTCAATTCTCAAGAGGTATCCATTGCTACCACCTTTGATCTTCTGCTTCCTCTGACCAATAGTCTATTAACTTTGTCTTACCTTAACCTTTCATTTGGTTTCTTATTTCCTCTCAATCTTATTGGTACTCTATCTTTGGAAGCTACTATTATGCGTCCTTCCAAAATGAAGCCAAGATCCCATTCTTGACTTCCCAAAAGCAACTTTTTGGATCAATTCAATATCTTTCTTATGCAAGGTCCATAATGATGATCTCGAAGTTGAAGTATTTAGCCTAATCAGATGCTACTGGTTCATATGTCAAGCATATTCATGCCTCTCATTCCTCTTCCACATATCCATCCCTCCTTAGATCCATCTCCACCATATCTTAGCTCCCAAGGCTATGGCCAATATTCAGAGATCTCGTAGACCTAAACCCCCAGACGTTTCAACCAGCACATAGTATCCTAGACCACTAAAAGCCACTTTTTTTTCATTTCAAGAGCCTCCTGAAGGAAGGAACATTGAATTATATGGAACTATTAAAATATAGAACTCAACACTATCATAGCAGAACATAGGTATATACTAGGAAGGGCTTGAACGATGACATTGAGGAGGACTAGACAACCTACAATATTCAATGTCAAAAAAGTCGAGCTTGCAAATTTGTTATAAATATTAGTAAGCTTCTCTTCCTATAGGCTCCATTTGAGAGATATTTTTTCCATAGGAACTCCCAATTATTTAGAAGGAAGTTCACGTATTTGTATACCCAAGATACAAGCAACGTTTCTCTAAATAGACATATGGATATTAAAGAAAAAAACTTAAGATTTTAATTACATTAATTCCTTACCTAATGCGATGGAGAACTGATCCAAAATATTGTTGAAGTCATGAGGTTCCTACACCATTGTGATACCCATACCCATAGTGTTATCCATGTATTATTTATGAGTTAGAGGCAAATCCTTCCCATATAGAACCAACCATTTGAGTTTTTGTGTTTTTGTTTCCACTTTAATTGATATCCCCACACCTACCACTAATATAATGAAGAGAAATGGGGAAAAAGGGTCCCCTTTTATTATTTCTTGAGAAGGATGGATGGGGGGCGGGATGGTGATTAAATGAGTAATATTGAAAAGAAAGCTAATGAAATAATATTTTAAATCCATTCTATCCAATATCCAACAAAACCAAAGGCTGTCCAAATGCTACATAGAATGTTCTAGTTGAGTTTATCATAGGCCATTGATACATTAAGTTTGATAATCATGTATGAATTATTGACGATTTTCAAGGAGTCAATTTCTTCATGTGCCACCATTATGCCAAGTAATATATGCCTTCCTTCTATAAACCATGTCTATTTTAGGGAGATGATCTCAGGGAGAAACAACTTAAGACAATGTTGATGATGCAAAAAAATGATCAACCAAGGGGGTCTCTCTAATGTGAAGTCCCAGTTAAACCTCACACATTTTGGAATAGGAGCCTCATTCAGTTGCCATATATTCCTATAGATTTTCCTTGGCTTTTAATATGAGCAAGAGAGAGAAGCACATATGTTCGTTTGCAAAAAGAAAGTAATTGTTCCTGGTGAATGTTCGGTTGTATGTGTTTCAATGTTCTCCTACTATAGGGGGAGGAAAGGCAAGCCTCTAAGAGAGAGGTAATAGTACCACACTAGCAGGGGCACACACAAAAAAAATAGAATCCCCTAACATCAGTGAGAATAGTCCACATAGATGCGATGATTGTTACAACCATTACAACACATTTTCAATAAGATAATCATGACTAAAATTACTGAAATATTTCAACTAATTTAGTAAAGGTGAATGAAAACATGAATCATAAACATTCCTAGAACAATATTACTAATATTCACAATCCATGCATGAAAACGTGTTGCCAATCAGACTTCAAGTATTAAGTAAAAGTCCTAATGTACATGAATACAACGAAGATCACTAGCTCCAATAGTGGAGCATTGGAGCCATGCCTTTCTCCCGAAAAGTGCTAACTCTGTCTCTCTGATGCCTTATGGGAGAATACAAGGTGAAAATTTCTTTTCTTTTACAATGAGGGGGTATATATAACAAATGGGGTGATCCTTCACCTCCCATCTGACTCTTAGACTACCCTCATGATTGTTCAACTTCTCCATTACCTTCTAACTTCCAACATGACTTTTCACATTATAGAATTTACATAATCCACAAAATGAAGTGGAACATGATGACTCATGACATGGCATGGCATGACATTGATTCCATAGTCTACATGATGACATGGAAATATCCGGACCCTCATCATTGTTGCTTTTTTTATAAGATATGTATCCAATGCTTTATCTTTGTAAGAGATATATTTTTTTATTTATATCTAGCCTCCAAAGTGTTGTGAATAATTATGGAGTCTTCATGCCCTCTTGATCTTCCATATTTTGCTACATTCCATTTTTTCTTCACCTTCTTGCGTCATGATCATATTATCTCCTCAACTACTTGAGTGTCTTCTAACATGACCCCCTTCTCCATCTCCTTCATAATCATCTTATCATAACATAATATAATACCTATAACTGCAACCCACCAATGAGAAGATGACATCAGTTCGATAAACCCATATCCTAAGATGCTTCATGAAATCACTAAGGCTGGAACTGGTAATTGGTTGAGTGACTCACTTAGGGATTGTGCAAGTCCAGAGGCCAAGGTATGGGAATGAGGCTTGAGACTATGCAATAAATAGATCATGATAATGAGGGCCAAATTATTTCGCAGTTGAGGGACTCAAGGACTCAGGCTAGAGGCTTGAGCCTTAAGACTGTGCAATACACAATTGTGGAATCCTCGACAAGGGGATTGTGATGGCCTTCTAAATTAGACATAAAATAAGGCCCATGCCTCTGCATTAAACATAAATTAAGGCCCATATGACTATCCTTCAACACATTAAACCTCTCTTTCTACATTAGATAGTGTATTTTTAACTTTAATATATTCATTAGGAAGGTTTATGAATAATTCCATATTTGTGCCTAATATTATTTATTTTTGTGGAATATTATGAGAATATTGGGAAGATTATGAAGATTTGGAGGAGGAGATAATTTAGGGACTTTCTCCCTACTACAAGAAGATCAATATTAAATAATACATCAACAATATATTATGGAATTATGGCATACATTGTGGAACTCCAATGATTGAGAAAATCTGGGAATGTGTTCCCTACCATTTAATGCAGATTCCTTGTATTGGGAACCAGATTAACTGATCAAGGGATTTTGGTGGGGAAAGACTCCTCCTTTCATGGAGAATGATTCCTAATCATTTTTTACAAGTACCAAGTCCAATTTTCCTTCAAGGACAGATTTTGATAGTCTTCTTGTGGAGAGAACTAGTGTTTTTGCAGTTGCATTGTATTTTCTTGTAGGGATGTAATTGTATTGATGAAAATAATGAAGATTCATGTTATGTTTAGCTTCTAAATCTTGGTGTCCTCCATAGGAATCTGAGTTTCCTTGGACCTGACCATCCCAAGAGCCTCAAAACACTTTTGTATCATTTGTTTTCATTCTTTTCATTTCTTATTCACATGCACCTCGTGTTCTTGTTTCTTTCTATTTCTGCATTTAGTATTAATGATTTATTATTGTAGGATTGGGTTAAATGGTTAATATAAGTTCTTTTGCATGGTCACAAGAATAATTTCATCCTTGGAAAATATTTGGAAGGTCATAGTAATCATTGAGTTGCTTGGATTAGTTTTCTCATTCCCAAATATAGATTTATGGAACTCCTTTGTGGAAAATAGTAGAAACTTTCTGCTATTTTTTAGACCATGCTAACGAGCTTCAACTAAGTTGGTTTCACTTGAATCAGATAAAAAAAACATTCTATTTAATAAAAGAATTTACCCCATTTCATTTGCACTTGATTATGTTAGGCATTTGATAGATTTACTACCTCACTAGTTCTCAAATTTCTGATTTTTTGACTAGTAATTTTTCGTTATTTAATAAATCTCTCCCATCTATACATGAATTTGTGGATAGATGTAGAAAATAATGTGTGTTATTTTAGGAGGCTCTACATTGCAAGGATACCTCATCTCGTTCACCTCATCCAAGCCTCACCCACCCATGTCGCCAAAATCCACTAAAAGCTCAATCCAGATTCTTGTTTTATAAGCAAAAATTGTTAGGGTCCCACCCTAACCCCCTTATTTATGTAGTGGAATCACATCATAATAAATAGTCAATAAAGCCCATATTAATAATTGTAAGTGGTTAATCCACTATTAATGATGGGACCACAGTTAGTTGCAAATGGGCCTAGTATTAGATAGATGGTATTAATAAAACCCATGGTATTGATCCATGGTATTACATGTATGAGTCATATATAAAGGATAGAGACTCCCTCAAAGGAGAATTGTGTCTTATTTTTTAATCGAGCTCTGCTCTATTGGAGGTTGCCCCCTCGAAGAGGCTAGTGAACATTTCTTTTTGACTAATAAAATATTTGTTGTTGACTCTCACTATTCTATGTTCTGGGTATTTTTCTTCACATGTTCTATATTTGGGTATCTTTTGCAGGTTAAAAGCATAACAAGTGGTATCAGAGAACTTTCCAGGGCCGGTGGGATCTCCATTTCTTAGCAATTTTTTTTTTTGGCTAGAGACGTGTTCCGGCATCTTTAAACCATGGGATCTGTCATTGAGTGCATAAACCTGTGGATTTGGGGAGGCATGCACACAGGAAATACAAGAGGTGGTCACCCTTGTTGGACTCCCTTGTAACCCTTGTGGGTACCCCTTCGAGTAGTAGCGACAGAACCACATATAGACTATCTTCCACATACCTTCTGGGTATATCGGAAACCCCCTAGCTCCTCTGCAACCTAGCCATAGATAAACTGGCGGCCGTCTTGCCGCTACAGTACACCAAGAACAACACTCGGAGAGATTACTCGCCTGTACGATAGGGTAGTCGGGTTGTACGGCTACGGGTATGGTTGATCCTCCTTAGTTAGAGCCCTAAAACATTGGTTGATTACTATTTTCAGACCCTTATGTATATTGCGATCTGTAGCACCTGACACTCCTCGAGACCATAGTTCCCTTTTCTATCTTGGGATCATGCATCATCTCTGCCAGATCCGCTCGCGCAAAAGGGTGCAGCAGCAGTAAAAACTGGTCTGATCTATTAGATCCATTAGATCCACAACATAAATTTGTTCTGCCACTCAGATTTATCCGATCTGCCATTCAGATCTCTCAGATCCACCTGATCTGAGTAGTTGTGTGGGGTTCCTATACAAGAGCATGATTTTCACAAGAATTTTGACAACATTGACATTTTGAGGATTCGGCGACTGCAGTATTGCTAAGGAAGGAGTAAAACTCCGTTAGGAGTTTCAAAAAAAGAGTCTGAGATCTACCGGGGTGCTTATTGGGGATCTAGCCCATCAGAATTAGGACGACGAGCTTAGCACCGTGGTACCATTCAAGTCTTAGTGATTTTTTTTTGGCGGTCCCAAATTTCAAGAGCATCAGGTCAGTGCATGGTAGCAGCTAGAGCTCAAGCTATGGCCAATGAGAGGATGGACAAACTTGAACAAACCTTGCAATCCATCCAAAATCAGCTTGACGATCTAGCAGTATTAATCCCGAGGGAAATGCTGAAGGGAAAGGAGGAAGCCCATGAGGAGGCGTATATTGGCAATGGACACAGTGAGGGTGAGTCTAGCCATTGTCCTCACCTTTGGGACACCCAAAAACAACAATCTCATCTGAGGCCTCCCAAGTTGGATATGCATAAATTTGATGGTTCTCACCCCGCGCCATGGATAGCACAAATGGAGCAGTATTTCAATCTGAATAACATCCTAGATAATGAGACTCAGCTTATGGTGGGAATCATGTACTTGGACAATGAAAGGTGGCAATGGTGTGAATGGCATCAACGTTGCAATGCACCTTTTTCGACTTGGGACAAATTCAAAAAAGCTCTTACATACCGCTTTGACCAGGAATCTTCTTTTTTGGGTCGTCTTACTAAGCTCAGACAGACTGGCACAGTGGATGGATATATTATAGCCTTTGAGGCCTTAGCCTTCCACACTAGGGGTCTCTCAAATGTGTTCTACACGGAATGTTTTATCAGCGGTCTTAAAGAGGCCATAAAAGCCCACGTCCAACTACACCACCCTCCCACATGGATTGAGGCTTGCAAGATACCTCATAACATGGAATGTGCGTTAGCAGCCTTGGCCACTCGCACAAATTTCACGGCCAAGGTTCGCCCAACACAGGCTCACAGCACAACCCAAACACTTAAGGTTCAAAAGGTGTCACCTGTAGAAATGGCCGAAAGAAGAAAGTAGGGATTATGTTACTACTATGATGAAAAATAATCCCCAGGTCACAAATGAAAGAAGCCCAAATTTTTTCAAATTGATGTCACTGATTACAGTTCATCAGAGGAAGATCTACCACTTGAGGAACCTGAGGCAATAGAAGAGGACAACCAAAAGGACAATGTCCCTGACGAACCAATTATTTCACTGCATGCTATGGCAGGGATTTCTTCACCTCAAACTCTCAAAATTAGAGGTTTTATCAAACATCGCCCAGTAGTAGTCCTAATTGATAGTGGAAGTACACATAATTTCATCCATAAAAAATTTGCAGAAGCAGTGCATTGTTTTGTACAAGAAGTTTCTAGCTTCCAAGTCCAAATTGCGGATGGGGGCATAATGAAATGTGAAGGCCGCTGTGAAAATGTCAAACTTCAAATGTGGGATTATCAGTTGAAGACTCACATGTTTGCAATACACATGGGTGGGTGTGACATTGTCCTCAGGGCTGAATGGCTTCACACTCTTGGGCCAATCGCAATGGATTTTCAAGAGTTATATATGAGTTTTAAGCAGAACAACTCCACACATACCCTCCGTGGACTCCAGGCAGGAGCACCCTCTATCATCAGCTCGCATGGGATGGAAAAATTGCTAAAAAAGGGCCATCATGGAGTTATAGCTCAATTTAATGCCATCTAGGCAGTCAAAACCAAGTCTCTGCCGATTCATCCTGAGATGCAACAGATTTTAAATAACCATCTGCCGGTCTTTGACAAGCCTCATGAGCTTCCACCCTCGAGAGGGGAACATGATCATAGAATCACCTTGGTTCCTGGGGCCCAACCCCCAAATGTGCACCCATACAGATATCCGTTCACGCAAAAGAATGAAATAGAAAAAATAATCAAGGAACTTTTGGAAGCAGGTGTAATACGTCCCAACATTAGTCCTTATTCATCACCCGTGGTCATGGTACTCAAGAAAGATGGGGAATGGCAGATGTGTCCAGACTTCAGGGCCCTCAATAAGTTGATATTCAAAGATAAATTCCCCATCCCAGTAGTTGATGATTTGCTGGATGAACTCAGTGGGGCTCAATTCTTCACTAGGCTGGATCTTCGCTCAGGCTACCACCAAATTGGCATAAAGGAAGTCGACATTCCAAAGACTGCTTTCTAAACTCATGAAGGCCATTATGAGTTCTTGGTCATGCCATTCGGCCTTTGTAATGCCCCATCTACTTTTCAGAGCCTTATGAACCATCTTCTCAAACCATATCTCAGGAAATTCATTCTGGTCTTCTTCGATGACATCCTCATTCATAGTTGTACTTGGGATGCACATCTTCAGCATGTAGATCTACTCTTGCAACTGCTCCGCAAGCATCAATTATTGGTTAAGATGTCCACGTGTTCATTTAGCATGGAAGAAGTTGAGTATTTGGGCCACATTGTGGGGTGTGCAGGTGTCAAGGTGGACCCCAAAAAGATCCAGGCAATGCAGGATTGGCCTCAACCTAAGACCTTGAAGAGCCTAAGAGGATTTTTTGGTCTCACAGGCTATTATCGCAAATTCGTCCACAATTATGGTCACATAGCGAAGCCCCTCACGCAACTCCTAAATAAAAATTCATTCTTCTGGAATGAGGATGCACAACAGGCATTTACAGCTCTCAAAAATGCCATGTGTTCCACTCCAATCTTAGCACTACCGGATTTCACTAAATCTTTTGTCATTGAATGTGATGCTTCGGGTACAGGTATTGGGCAGTCTTAATGCAGGAAGGTCGACCTTTGGCCTTCACAAGCCAACAACTAAGTGGGAAGAATCTTGGTCAATCTACCTATGAGAAGGAAATGATGGCCATCTTACATGCAATAGAGACCTGGCATCCTTACTTACTGGGGCGACGTTTCCAAATCCACATAGACCATCACAGTCTTAAATATCTTTTAGAGCAATGCCTATCCTCCCCACAACAAAATAAATGGCTCCCCAAAATGCTGGGATATGATTATGAGATAGTTTACAAAAAAGGGCAAGAAAATAGTGTACCAGATGCAATATCTCGCCAATTTGAGGAAGAAAGTACCCTGCTAGCAATTTCCCTTCCCACTCGCGGGGAATGGTTTTCACATCCCGGGCTCTCCCAACTCGTTTCTCAACTGTAGGTGGATCCAAATCCCACCAAGGGATACTTGTGGCAGAATGATATTCTTCGCTACAGGGATAGAGTTGTAATATCACCAACATCCAGCCTCAAATTTCACATTTTGGCATAATTGCACTCATCCCCCCTTGCAGGACATTAAAGCTTTCAGAAGATGTATGCTCACACGAGAAGATCATTTTTTTGGATAGGCATGAAAAAGGACATCCTTACTTTTGTGGCAGAACGTGATGTATGTCAACACCACAAAGGGGAGACCGTCAAAGCACCAGGCACATTACAATCATTGCCCATCCCGGCATCAATATGGATGGAGGTTTCTATGGATTTCATTACAGGTCTTGATTCAGGAA
>APFE030077440.1:4350-26712 GCA_000404065.3 Pinus taeda
TACTAAAGTCTAATTTTAAAGTGTCTTTAATAAAGTTAATGTAAAATTAGAAAGGAAAAGTGACTTTGGAAATAAATGACTAAGTGGGTCTTTATTAAAGTGGGGTGAATTAAAAAATAGAAAGTGAGATTTAAATGTGCATTTAATCTCAGCCATTGATCTAAATCTATTTCAGCCATTGGATTTAGGGATCACCCAAAAGTCACTTGGATCACCCAAAAGTCATTTGGAGTTATATTAAGGGAGGAAAATGAGGAAAATAACACATTCGATTCAATTCTTTCATGAACAAATTGAGAGAAGGAGAGCAAGAGATCAAAAGAGATTTCTGGACAGTGAGCTGCGGAGTATCAGCAGCGGAGTTTCAGCAGTCGAGTAACAACAGTGAAGTTTCAGCAGGGCAGTTTTTCAGCAAGGCTGAGATAAGTTGTAAAAGTTTGCTTGCTGATTTTTGCTGAATATTTTCTTGTTGTAAAAAGACATTTTTCAAAAAAATAAAGAAGAGCTCTCAAACTGGTTTTCCCCAAGAATTGTAGAGGGTTTTCCAGGGTCACATTGACCAAAAATATCAGTGTTTTAATGTGTTTTAATGGCTGTTTATTACTGCTGATTTTTATATTTCTGCAATTTCCAGCATTCTGTAAAATTTCCAGAATTTGTGTTTTCAGCAAATTTATTTTTTTCAGCTTGTTGAATGTATGGTTATGGGAAAGGGCATTTAACTACATGGGAGAAATAAGGAGAAACTAAAAACCGGGGTGGAAAAACAGAAATTTTAACAGAAATTGATTAACATTTTCTAAAAGAACATTGGCAATAATCTCATGGGTAGTGAGGCCATTAAAAGGACACCTGATAGCTTGTCAGGCACTTTATGAATTACTTGGAATACAGCTAGACCTTGTCCCATGTCCCATATCAGAAATTGTATACAATGTACACTAATTTGCCATTGCCATATGATGGAGTATTAACACTACAATAATAGAAGTCAAAGTTAAATAAAGGTAACATTAGTGTGCAATAAAGGTTACATCCATGTTAAGGGACCAACTATAAGCTAATAAAGAGTTATTAGAATTAAGTTACTTTACCAGATCCTTCCTTCCTGGGTGCTGGAGCTGTGGATCCACGGATCATATCCTGATCCACCAGGATCTGGCTAGAATCCAACTCAGGAACGGATACTTACTATGCTGAAACAGATCCTGAGCAGAAGATCTCACCTTAAACAAATCCCAACCTTTTTCTTACCCCAAGTTAAGTCAATATTACTTCCATGTGTCCTGTTAACCTAGATGTCTTCTAAACATGGAAGAGCAACTGCTCATGAGCTCAAGAAACAGCATCCAGTAAAGTGCGTGAGAATTGTCTTTATCTTCACTATTATAGTGAGCTTTGGTCACATATGTAATGAAGCTGTAACCTTCAAGAAAACCTTGAAAAAACCTTTTTAACTAAAAGATTTTTATCTTCGCAACTAAAAATCTATTCAAAGGTTGATAACATTCTGATTAATATTTCTCTTAGGATTCTATTCCCTTTCTTAACTGTTCAATTAAAGTGGTCCCCTCAATTTTATCGGATCTCCACTCTACATATATTAAATGATTCATTTGTGTTGTCGTTAGATTCAGAGGAATTGTTAAAGTTGTTGAAGTGCAGATATCTTGCAGAGATTGTTAAAGTTGTTAAAGTGCAGATATCTTGCAGAGATAACTTGAGATTGAGATAATTATTGGTAAGAGAATTTAAGGGGTGTGTATTGAGTGATTATAAGTGATAGTTATTTCATGAGACAACTATCATTTGTGTATAAATGTCTTGATAATGAATAAGATTTTGCTAGTCTGCACTATTGTTAAATTTTGGCTATGCTCCATTATTACTGGCAATAATAATTCTTCAATTGGTATCAGAACCACATAGTACATAAACTCACCTTGCCATAAGGCCATTTCTTCACATACAATAGCAGAAGTGTTTGCAGCAGTCTGCTTTCAAGAGCCAAATCTGGTGAGAAGATTGGTTGAGCATAGGATGAATCAGCCACCAGTATTGAATTTATTTGTGAAAAGACTGGAACCCATGATCGCTGTCACTGGTATATGCCAAAAACAAACCGATGAAAAAAAAAAACAAAATGAAACAAAAACAAAAGAGCATGTTGGATTATGGAATCCAGGAACTGAACAAAGGCCAGGCAAAAATGCATGAAAGACTTGTAAGCTGTAATCATAGACTGAAGTACAAGAAGAATGTGTCAAGCTGAGTAATGTTGTTGGAGATTATATTGGTGGTTACAGAATATCAATCCAGGCAAGCATTCATTTTCAGTTTCATTTCTGGACCTGCAGATTGATCTCCAAGCCAAAAAGGACATCTGCTGTAGGTAACTTTCAGAAGGTGTTGTTACAAGAGGTGAGAAATATTTAAAAATTGTGAACAAGCCAAGCCAAAATACAGGTCCGTACAGCAGCTACCTTTTATTAAATAAAATTCAATCTGTAAATTTCCAAGTCAAAATATTGTTAACTCTGTGGCTTTGCAGACCTAAACATTACAAACAGTTACAAGCATGAGTTGAGGCTTTTTCCCCCTTTGGTTATTTATTTCATATTAGAAGCCATGCAATTTTGTATTCAAATGTGCTCGAGTCAAAAATTTGGGACACTCTGTTAAACATATTATTATTTAGGACATTCCAACGTCAATTTATATTGGTTGTCTCAAAGTTTGATACTTGAAAATTTTGTATGGCATGAGCTTTTTTTTTTAAATGCAAGCTTGGAATTTACCCTCAAAAAGCGAGAGTTGTTGTCAAAGCTCCACAACCTCTCAAACCCACTCTAGAGTCATGGCCTGAGTTACCATGACTTTCATAGTCCAATACATTTCCTCGATACTCTAAAACACCTCGCCTCTAGAGTCCTAGAATTTTCTAGGTCCAAAATCCAACCTTGAGCATTGTTAGAATGCAAGCCATGCAGTGCCCTCCCATGGTCATTGAACCTTCAAATTGACATCTTCTATGCAAGCTTTATCGATATCGGAACTGGCTGCATGCTAAAACTATATCTTATTCCACATGTGTCACATACCGTTACCTAGAACCCTAAGTTCAATTTGCACGCCGAGATCCAAAAACAAACTTATTCCCCATGCAACTGCCCATGATGCCAATTGGATTAGCATTCTCCCTCGTACAGGCTATTAATGGACATCATCTACACGCTCATAACTAGATATGGAGACGTACTTCAACTGTAGTGGAGGTGACCGTCAAGGGAGCCTATACTAGCTGAGCCCCTCAATCACTTGATGAACCTCAAACTCATATGTCACACTTCCCACATCTCCATGCTCATCCACCACCTCACCCTCCTTTGCACGCACCTTGCCACTCACTGGGCATAACACCTCATCAAGGGAAAAAATGAATGATGTTTTATAATGAAAAATGGTCTTACATTTATATGCCTTGGGGTGACCTTTCATGTAAAGTTGAAATTTTGTCTTTATGAATGTAGCTTTTAATAATACATTAAATTCATAAGTTTTATAGTGTGTATTATTAACTACTATATATGCACAAATTGACACATTTATTTCATTAGGAAACCTAACATAGAAAACTTGCTTGGTTGGTGTGGCTATTTTATTGATTGTTCTTGAGCACTTGAATCTATTACAAAGCAATTTGTCTCTCTTGAGAAAGCATTCTGCTTCTCACACAAATCTCAATTGATACAGATGATCTTGGTTGGCCTAGATTTTGCTTGATCTCAGTCCTCTAACACACAATTTTTCCTTTGTTGCTTCCCTGACTTGCTCTACAAAACCTACTCACTTCTGCTTGATCTCAGCGCATTAGAGGCTCCTTAATCCTTGCACACTAGCTCCATATTTCCTAGTGCACATCAGCCCCTATTCTCTAGTGCATATCGCTCCTATTTTATAGGGAAAATCCCTATATCCTTGTGCACTTCTTGCCTCCTAAATCTTAGGACCCAACTCCTTTTCTCTACACACGACCTACTCCTAAATCCTAGCACACTTGTGCCTCCTATTTCTTAAGACAAAATTCTTGTATTCTTCAATCAAGGCTCTCCCTCACAAACTCGTGATCTCTATATTATCACACAAACCTTTGTGCACAAAAGAATTGAACAACTTGTGCCTTTCGTCCTTCCTTTATAAATTTTGTCCACACTATAATAGGCAAGTTACAAATTTGGAGGTTGAGTTGTGACTTACTAGTTAACTAACTCAAACTAGTTCTCTTCTCCAAATCATCAATTGAACTTATAACTCGTCCTCCTTCAATCAAGGACTTAAGTTCCCAACTCGTCCTTCTCTAAATTTGAATTGCCATCTATCCTGTAGTTAACAGAAGAAGACTCCTCTTTAACTAGAGCTCCAACTCTACGCATGAACTTGTGATGATTATTCCCATAAACTGGAAATTAACTCACCACAACTGAAATCTATCTCCAAAGGACAATTCGAGGTCTTTATATCCAAGGCACACACTAGAGAAGACCTTCTCTCGCTACACTTTTCAATAGTGCTAGTTATATAAATTTCACATCTCTAATTAAGCCAACGTAGTGATAATTTCACATTATGTTTTATTATTATTATTTTTTAATATAATGCTTCATTGTATGTACACTACAAAATATCTCCCATATTGAGCCGGCATTTAAATGTTTACACTCATTTACGGACACAATATCTCCCCCACGCTAGGTTGTAGAGCGCCTCTGGCCACAACAACGTCATTTTATGTACATAATAGTCACTATGATTGTTGTCCTCTTCTTCCCCAACATGCTTGTTCCCTACCAACACCATGAAAATAAAAAAAATAAAAAAAAGCATACACCACCTGAAAAACTTCTTCAAGTCTTAGATTTAAAACCTACAATAGTATGAAGGTGAATGAATGGGAAAGTGTAGGAGAGGAGAACAAATCCACAAACAAACAACATAAGTAACAAAATGGGCTTTTCCCTTCTTCAACTCTCCAACTATTACCATAGTAAAATCTAACAATGGCAACCTTCAAGCACTCCTCCAAATGGTGACAAAGTTTGCTTCCTCGAAAACCAGCAAAATGGCCAAGTTGTGCACTTCAAACAAGCAAAACCCTAGTAAAAAATGAATGAAATGATGAAAGAGAACAATGAAGAAGAGTTTTAATTTCATGGGTGTGTTTAGCCGAAATCATAGGACCTGCCTATGGGTCTACATAATCAAAATTTAAAAATTAAAAAGATGCCAACCCTACCTTATGTAAGAGAGCATTTGACTTTTCCAAGAGCATCACAACGAGCAAGTTGGAGAGCGATCATCAATATCATAGGTAGAGCACCACTGAAGCAACACTTTAGCGATTGAATTCAACAGTGCCCAAGAGGAATAATAAATGGAGAGTGCACTCCCAACAACGCTCCCATCATGGACTCATTTTGGCAATGCAAATTCAGAGCATGAGAAACCCCATCCTAGAAAATTGTAGTATCCCTGATTTGGATATCGTCCCAATATACTAAAAGATTATAGAATTTGGATTCTACAATTGTTTCCACATTATTCTACGATTCTTTAGTTTGCCCTAAAAATGTAACACTATTAGAGGTACCTATAACGTAACTAAAGATAGCATTTTATTGACCTTAGCAATGCCTAAACAAATGCTCAATTCTCTCTTACATCCTCATCCAAGAATGCGGCCTTGGTGAGCTTCTTACGTAGGATTTCATCAAGTGTAGATTGAGTTAGATTCCATATGTAAGTAAACATACAACATATTAGGATCTAAGCTTTGCATTGAATTGTGATTTTATCTTTCTAATTAATTGCTTTGCATCTAAACTATTACTTGAGATTGCCTTCGCCTTGTCTGACTTAAGGCATATTATATATGTGAGTTGGTCATCCAATTTTTGGACAATTATGCTAGGGATGGGCGTAGCTATTTTCTTGAGCTCTAATACCACTAATATAGATATATCTACTTGTTAATGAACCAATTCCCTTACAAGTAGTTTTTGTCATCTCTTGAACGCATATAAAGGTAAACTAAAGGAAATTTACTATTCACCCTCTCAAAAGACATCAAAAGGGAATTTGTAGCAACCCTAAAGATACCATGGACATTCTTCACATGCAACAATGGTATGAACCTCCCAAACCATGGCAAGAACATCAAGCCCCTAATAAATGAAAAGTTTTGATTGAGTCCCAACATCCCTAGTGTTACCAAATCAAAATCAAAAACCCAAAACACGATGCTTCAAACAATGTTTGAAAGAATTAACATTCAATGAATTTCTACAAGAATAGTGTCGATCATTTACACTATTGGAACCCTACAATGAGGGGTCCAAAATGGAGAGTTAACGTGGTCAACTAGATGAGCCTCAACACAAAATTGATAATAACTCAACATATTAATGAATATATCTAAACTTTGGATCAAGTCATGCCCATCAAACAATGTCAAGGCCAACATGGGGGCATTTGGGTCCATTGGATACATCATCAAGAATCTCCAACACCAAGCAAAGTGAGCTCCGTTTTAGCATCTAGAGGTGCTCTAAGGTGTCAAACTGCAAAAATCATTAAAGTGCACAACACTTTGCTATAGAGGGGCAATGATGGATCTACAAGATAATCACTGCTCTCTAGAAGTGTGGCACGACCTAGGAAATCATGCGTAGTATAGGCATGGAATGTACTCTCAAGGCCTTTGCTACTATATGAAAGACCACCTGGCAAAACTATCTCAAACTCAAGTGACAGTTACCATTCATTAGAGAAAATGAACATTGATGCAATCATAGTGGACCATACTTAATTGTTAAGGGAATAATAAGACTTCAAATTGGGATCACCTTCAAATATAAAACTAAACCAAGTCCAATAAAAGTATTCCCTACCTCGTTAGGGATGGCTAGGTGGTCAACCCTATTAGGTGCTTCTAGCCGCTAAGGGAAGGTGACATGTCCAATGTCAACCCTTCAATTCATAGGTGTTTGTGATAGTGTGGCAATGGAGGGGAAATGCTTCATGGCAAAGTGCCATGATCATGGGACTAGCTAATGGAGGTTTGTCATCCTGAGTGTATAGATGTATGGAGGGAGCAATCGTGGAGGCATAAGTTACCCCGTTCCTTAGCCTGCCTTTTTCGCCCCTCTAGTGTGCCTTTTACTTCGTTTTGATAACGCTTTAATAAGGAACATAGCTTAGGTGTCCAAGCTTGTTTTTAAAGGTATAGCATTGATTTACCCCACAATCATGAGTCAGCTTCTCGCTCGTCAAGGTTGGACATGCAAGGGTTCCTTATGTGATGGAGCATCAAGTGCTCAGGAATAGAGTGATGCCCACGTACTAATTATTGTCTCGGCCATCTTTTACATTTAACTTTTCTTTTCCTTTCATTGTGGCCATTTAATGCTTTTACCTTTCTTTTAGTTGCATCAACCTACAAGCAAAGTTTTTGGCCCAAACACAAGGATGAGGATATGCATTATGAGGGTGCCAATCTTAATGAACCAATAATAGCAAAGCCAAAGGATGGATGTGAAATCAAGGGAAGGGTGAAGAGTGGTAAGTATGGAATGGTTATGGACACGCTACTTCAATTCAAGTTTCCTAAGTAGTGCCTCTCCTATAAACCTAAGGCATCAGAGGAGGTCCCATTGGAATAAGGTCAAAGATTAACCCCCCTAGCAAGGTGAGAGAACAAGTTTACAGTGAAGATTTGTCAACCATACAGACAAGTTTACAATAAAACATAATTACCGAACTTGTAGTTGCTTAAGAAAGGGTTGATCTGGATGATTGACAAATCTTCACTGTATAACCAAAACAATCCAATATTACAAAAGAATGAAAGCAATAACCAAAACACTAATCGCAAGAGGTTTCAACATACAACCAATCAATAAGATAATCCATACAAGAAACACAGCAACTTCCATCATCAAACACAATATTCTCTTCATAAACAAGAGAATGAGAACTTTAAAGGAAGCTAATTTCTAGGGCCAAAAATAAGGATCATGGCACCTATATGCAAATATAAAAAACATAGATAAGTAGAAAAGCACCATCATCTTACAAAATGCTATTGATTTTGCTAGTAATTCTTCAATTTTCACCATTATTATAGCTCAATGATTAACTGCTACAGTTGATGAGGTGACAACTCAATTATGCAAAGGAAAATGCAGGAAAAACTTCCAGAAAATATGCCCTAAATATGAGGTGTTTAACAATAGTTACAACCACCATAAGTTCCCTATGTCTCAAGTCAACACTCTCGTTCCAGATTGAATCATTATTATCAATTTTCTAGGTTTGCTTGTCATCCTAAAGTGCATAGCTATTCTACTATACTTAAGGCAACCATTTTCCATTATTATTACAATTACTCTTCTAGCATGAAAGCAGTTTAATCCTTGTCAAAGAACATGCCCTTGACTGAATATCTTCTTTTTTGTTAAGCATATAGGATATCCTCCATGACTTGAAAAATACAAGATAAATGTTTTACATTTGGTGAGGGCTTCATTGCCAACACCATAACATGTATGACATCAACTTGGAATCATGGCCACTTATAATGAAGCCCCAAGGATCTGTCTAATTAACTCCTACCAGGTTTTAAGGTGTTTCATCAATAACCTGTTTAAAATACAAGGGCAACAGTGGAGAAGGTCAAGGTTAAGCTCTAGAGGCGCTTAACTCAAATGATAGTGGGTGTGCGACCTTACAATATGCTTGTAAGTTTTTTTATGATGTTTATTACCCATATGGATACCGATAGACCTTCATAATATATCTATCATGAAGAAATCTTTTCCTATGCATTGTTTTTTCTTTTGCTAATGTGACCAACAGATTATAAGAAAGGTATCTCCTATAATTAAGTACAAGTAAACCCATGGAATGTTGCAATCAAAAAGTACAAACCAACTTATTATGTACATAAGACAACCTTTTACATGAGTATATTTCAATATAATTAGAAAACCAAAATCATCAATTAATTTTAAAGCAAGATAATTTCCCTGTATGTTATCCAGAAAAAGAACATTTTGTCACAATAATCACAATTAATTGTCCCCTTTCACTTCCCATGCAATTGACAATAACAACTAAAAGTAGACTACTTGTTCTAGTAAAGACTCATATATCTCAAAAACCCAATTTAGCAGTGTTCCTAAGAAATCATGACAAAAGAAGATTTGTATTTCAAAAATATAATCTAACAAAATGGCTATGCAATTAGGGAAGCTTCCCCAACTCACTAACAGAAAGCAAACATAAACACCCAAACCTACCATTAGTGTCATTATTTCATTTCCCCTTAATTCAAACAAGTCAAAGGCATTTTATCTTGTCATTTTTTTCTTTGGACGTGTTGATTCCTTTTTATTGAAAATGATTGTGAAAGAAATGAAATTTACCTTCACTCCAATTTGTAGCTCTGAGACATCACTCTTCTTAGCAACCACTGCAATAACAAGAATTTCAGTTGTTAAGAAAATCAATCAAAAACTGCCACATGCTCTCTCTCCCTCTCTTTGTGCATGTATATGACTATAATCATGGAAGTATATCCTACACATCATTTCATATATTATGGAGGTACCTCCAAATCTTGTTCGTGACGATATGTAGCATGCCTAAATGAATAAGAAAGAATCCAGAAAATGATGGGCACTACCTAAGGATCAAGTGTACAATAAATATGGCACAGTTCAAGCAAAAATACGTATAATAATGAACAGCAATCATGACCCCAAAGGCTAATATTATGGTAAAATATAATCAGTAATAAGACACATCAAGATACAAAAATAAAGTTAATTTTAAATGAGTAGTAGTAGAAATTAAACTTTTTCATAATTACATGTATCCTTCATCAAGCTATTGATCTGAAAAGGATTTGAACGAATGAATGATGTAAGACATGGTACGTACAAGATTAAACTAGCAATTTATGAAGGTCAGAAAAGAATGTAAAGCAATGTAAATGTGAAATTCGAATAAGACAAAACTGAGAATGTGAGGGGAAAATAGAGAAATAAAATGAAATAAGAAAATTGAATGAGAGAGAAGGCTGAGGAATATGAAGTGAAGGGTCATGGCTGTTGGCCTTCTCCTTACCCCCTATCTCTCCCTATTTCTCTCATCAATAAGAGAGGAAGAGGCAAAGAAAGCCATGAAAGCATTGTACCAGAGATTGCCAAAATGATCAAACTAAGCCCCATTCAAAGTTAGTTTTCCAGATTAATTTCTCAGAAAAATATGGTGTCCATTGTGTCTTAAATTATTCAGATTTTTATGAGATTGTGCTCTATGTATTCATCTTTTAGTTCTGGTTTTAATGGCTGCCAGTGAATAGTGAGAGTGTAAATGAGATATGTGAATATATTTGTGGATTTACTTCATTAATGTTATTCCTTGTCTAATAGAATGTAGAACAGCTCTGTTGCTAGCAACATAGGATGCATTTCCAGGCCCAGAGATCAACGGTTGTCATCTCAGAGCAGTTGCACCTCTGTAGGAGTATCTAATTTGGTTCAATAAAGGCTGTTGGGTGAATTAACCTTTCCTACAAGCTCAAATTCCCCTACTGTCTGCAATCTTAGTTGCCTGGTTTATTTTCTCCTTGCCTGGATTGTTGAAATTTGGGTAGCTTGGGAGGTACTCCTACAAACCTTGGGTGCTAGGCTTGTGAGGAGAAAACCCACAAAAAGATGAGTTTGTGGACAAAGTACCCAAGTTTGGGGGTTTTGACCCAAAGGAGTGGGCTTAGAACCCAAAATAATGAATTTTATATCCTAATTTGTGTAGTGGGGTCTCTTGAAGGATAAAAAGGGCTCCTAAGTCACCTATTGGAGAGATATAAATATAGGCCAAAGGATAAGCCAAGATACAAGTGAGATGAGACTTCATTTATGTAAAAGATTAGCCCTAGAAGAGCCGAAGACCTTGGAGGAGCCACAGCTAGCATGAGAAGGCTGAGTTGAGGTATCTTTCTGTTTTGGAGGCCAAGGAAGGTTGGAGGACTGATCTGACAGTTGGAGGACTCAAAGATAGCCAAGAGAGAGTCGCAGGCCTAGGGAAGATTCGCTGATCTGTTGAAGGATTGTTTTTGTGACAACCTTAGCGTGGTTAGGCCTGGCCAGGGGTTTGTTCAGGTTGAAGTGTTGACCACAGGGTTGTTAAGAAAGGTTGAGGGCCTTGTTACCGCTCAAACTAGCAAGGGTCCTAAAGGGGATCCTTGAAGGGCTACTACTAGGCTAAGGGCAACAATGGAGTGATAGCCCACTCTCACCCCGGCTAAGTCTCCCTACTCTTTACAGACTTTCACCGATGGGAGGAGACCCGTTATGACAAGAATCACAAAATGGATGGACCAATGATAGGGTGAGGGGTGATCCTGAACCCTATTCACAAGAGAGGCTCAAATATGTGGCTTGTTTGTCTTGGAAGACAATTTGAAAGGCTCTCAAGGAACGGCTTGGGGAGAATTTCAAGGGTTAGGCTTTGAGTATGTGCCTTATAAAGGAGAACCCTAAGCCCTATAATTCTTGTGGAAACTTGGATTCCAAGTGATCTTTGAAGAATTAACCTTGATAGTGCATGGGACCACACGGGACTAAGTGGACCGGATATTAGGTCAAGGGGATAGGATTTAGCAACCAAAGATATGCTCGACCTAATTAGGGAGGGGAAAGGGATTAAGGAATGAATTTTCAATAAAAGGCAATGCAAGGATCCCAGTGAGGTCTCTAGCCTAAGGGAAACCAAGGGCAAGAATTGGTCTTCGAGCTAGGGCTTGTGATATTTCAAGATCCCACTGTCAGAATCTCACAAAATTTGGAGGGCCTCTTGAGGACACACCAGCACAATTGTGGACAAAAAATCAAAGCATTTGGATGCCGAGATTGTGAGATAATTGATGCCCTAGGTGACTTAGAGGACTAGACCTAGAGAAGAGGAGAGGGGAGAAGGAAAATAGGCTTTTTAAGGTGACCACCTTATGGTGGACCAGTGCCTAATCCTTAGGGGAAATTTGGAGTTAAGAGTAATTATGACTATGGACATTGAATTTTATATGTCAAGGAGGCCTCAAAGACAGCGTCGCGTAGCATTAGGGCAACAGCAAAAGTAGCTTCAAGAAATCTATACTTCGTTTTGCAAGATTGATGGCTTCTCAAGATGAATTTCAATGAAGAAGCATCTCTAGGAACATTCATTCATAATGCATGGCCCATATATGAAGCATCACTATCTAGAAACTGAATTTCCACAACTTCACATAAATGGATGTTGTAAATTAGCCCTAGTATAGCGAAATCTCAGCAACAATGTATGTGACAAGAATAGAAAAGAAAATAGCATTAAATTGTACTTACATGTATTAAGAGTATATCCAACCATCAAGAATTTTCCAATCAAGAAGCTCAAAGACAAGAAAAAATAACCCAAACATCAAAATTCATTCCATGCTCCAAAATTTGTCCTCTAGGAAGGATAGCGAAATTCTCAAGAGAGGTACAAGTCCAATCCAAGTGATGATGCTAAAATGAATTCACATTACTTGTATTTATACACTTCTAATGAGTTTGATTTAGCTAATTAGACCTACATTAGACCCCAAAATAAAATAATGTGCAAAATAACTAACTTTTGGTGACAAGGCCACCAAACTAGCTCATAAACAAAAGAATAAGTCTCTCAAGAGGTTGAATGATCAATAATACATGTTGTTGGGCCTTCTAAGAGACTTGATGAAGTCCATAGGTGCCATAATGAGAAATAGAACTCCCAAAAGTAGTGGATAAGGGGTTGGCCCCTTGTTCTCCAAATAATAAACTTGTGGTGCTCCCAATGGGTGTGGGGGTACACAAGCAACCTCATGGGTCTCCAAAAATGCATGTAGACCATTAGTAAGGGCTCAAATGATAATGTAAGTGATGCCACATCAGCATGCAAGTCTTGGGTCATCTGCCAAGTGCATGATATAACTGTGGGGCCGGCTGGGCATGGTGAACGAGGTGCATCTTCCTCGTCCAACAGATGAAACTCGAGCAACCTCTGAACATCTCTAGGGATCCATGGAATGTTGTCTATTGTTGTGAAGGCCCATGGCTCTCTACACACACCCTACATGTGCCAATGTAGCACTTTGAAGGGTTAGGATCCCATATAGGGAAACTAAACCCAAAATGGAAACCATCTGTAATCCTACATAAGATCCAATGCGTCCCCTTGCCTTCCTATACAACAAGTCATTTAAAGAAATTGAGTTAAAGAGCTTGCAAGCCATGGAGAACAAGTGGGTACTTCATAATGGCATGCCCTTCCATAGTGGGCATTGGCATGTGCCTAATGTCTCCAAGCTCCAGAGGGGGTAAACAAGTGCCCTATTTGGTGGTTTCTACTTTTAAAGGGGATGATATGTCCAAGGTACATCCTTCAAATGGTGGTAGCATGTGATAAAGTTATGGTACAGAGTAGGGGATGGAGGGGGCAATCCTGGGTCACATGCCAAGGTACAAGGGTAGCTAATAAAGGGGAAGCCCACACTTGGGTATATGATGTATAGGAGGGAGCAATCATGGTACATTAGTCACCCCGACCTTGATTTTTCCACCTTTTTTCATTTGCCTTTTATCTTTGATGATTTTTCTTTGGCTAACTGCTCAGAGCTCGAGGAGTAATAGCATGATATGTAAGGTATAGCAATGGATACCCCCTTTGAGGCGGGGCGGTTCATTGCCCATCAGTGGTTGTGACAATCATGGGTTCCTGAATAATAAAAAAGACTCATCTAGGGCCTATAGGGACCACGGTGATGGCCATGAGAATGGGGTAGAGCTCATGCATTGGCTTTTGCCCATGTGCTAAATGTGTTTGTCCAGACCATCTTTTGCATTTTGTGGTACATTTCCTTGTTGAATGTGGTCAGTTATGCTTTTACATTTCTTTGCAGCTGCATCAACCTCCAAGGCATCGTTCCAAGCCCGACCTAAGGTGTGGGCAAGGGTAAGGGGAAGGCTAACCTTATGTGGACCCAGTGGAGGAAAGTGTACCCAGGTGGGAGGAATGATGAATGGGGTTATAATGAGCAGAAGAGAAGTGAAATATGTGTATGAGGGAGCAGGACCACGTAACCAAAATCAGGGTTTCCGATGAATCACCATCTCTAAAGCCCAAAGGTAAGTAAAAGAGATCCCACGGGACTAGGGTCCAAGGTTAAAATCCAAAAGAGGCCTAGGGGACAAGAGCACAGAGCTAGCCCACTCTTTCCGTTGAATCCCCCCATTAATCCATGCCCAAAGTTTCCATGATAAGTAAACTACAATACTCAATTATCAAATGGCAAGGCATACCTTTAGGTTTGGGAGGCCCACCTTCAAACATACAATCATGACAGACGGGTGAGGGACCACATGGTTGGCTCAGGTGGCGAAGAAGTGGCACAATGAGCTACTTGGTGGCTGCAAGGGGCTGTTGGCTGCCGACTGAGGACCATCTTCTAGAAAGAAAAAAATCTAGGGATATCACCTACAAAATGGTGCGTAACAAGCCTCAAGGACTTATACAAGTGGCTCGTTGTTGGAGCGCAAGGTCGTAGGCATATAAGACAAATTGGAGCCCTAGTTAAGGATTGCATTGTGGCTAGAAAGTAGGTTGAGGCCTACACAGGGCTAGATAACGTTGAACAAAACCCAAGGGAAGCAAACCAAGGTTGTTGATAGCAACAAATGGGTTGCTAAGGAGGGTTGATCAGTGGTTGGTATTGTTGAGTGGGCTAAAGGAGGAGTCTTCTTGTGAACATCAGTTGGAAAGATGTCTAAAGGAGTTCATCTCTGTGGAAAAAGGTGGACTGAAAGGGATAGTTGCCAAGGACAACAACAACAAGGAAGTGCATTTGTATATTCTTATATTTTATGGGCAGATGAGAGCCTGATGGACTAGAGCTCACCCCTAGTTGTATCAGTCAAAAGACAGACTTGTATTTTGTTGTATATTAGCATTTGTATAGGGATTGTAAAGGGCCATGATCCCTAGTATGGAAGCCTTGTGATTTTCTTATTGATGGACTAATAAGAAATGTGTTTGATCCATAAAATTCTTGTGTACTTTGTTGATTTCTCTATTGTTATATTCTGTTGTGCAAAGTGCTTTATAGTTGGGCATCTCTACTGTGTTTCTGCGCTTAGCTAAGTCATAGACCAAACCTAGGTTGTGATGCAGGAGCATAAACTTTCAAATTCAAACATGTTGGTTAGACCAAGGGAGTTGGTTCCCTAATGATTCTAATTCTTATGTTTCTTGGGAATTCTCTAAAGATTGCATTATTAATGTAATTGGTGTGTAATCAAATCTGCTTCTAAGGAGAGATCTCGAGAATTTGTGATGGTTAGAGAGATTTAGGCTAAGAATAGATTTTGTGAGGATTTTGTGGATCTAGAGGATCCTTAGGGATCATTAGTTGAAAAACTTGTGGATCTAAATAGATTCTAGTTCAAGATCCGTGTGTATAATTTGTAAGTCAAAATAGGCATTCGGCAATTGACCATTAGAGAGAGAATCAAGCCAATATTGCGAGATTAGGCCAAGGAGAGGTCTTTTGTAATTTATGTACACTGGATTTTAATTAATAGAAAGTACTTTGTTGGAGTATTGAAAGGATTGTTGGGAATGCATGTTACCTTGTAAATTTGAATCTTTGTAAAACATATTGAATTGAGTGTAATGCAAATGTATCAGAATAAAGGTGAAGAGGGAGAGCATCTTTGAAGAGTGCAAGAATTAGCGCAGAGAAGGTTAAAATTCCTTCGACGGGCCAAAGCGTTTTCACAATCGGGTGAAATATTTCGTTGTTGATCATTGTTCAAATGGCATGATGAATGATTATGACTAATGGAAGGAGAGCGCATGAAAGTTTAGTATAATTGTTGTAAAATCCTGCGACATAACCAATTAACTGAGAATAGAGCATAAGGAGTCGTGATTTAGTTTACTTGAGTATATAAGATTTCATCGTATAATGGTGAACAAGACCAATTTTCTCTTTGGGATAGAACAAGAGGCAAGACTTAGTTTTTTTGGTTCCAGGAGTTGTCACTTGACAACAAACCATAGACAAAACTGGAGTTTCGTCAAGAATCTCCCATCCCGTATGGATCCAACCCGAAGATTTCTTTAAGTGCCTACATTCCAAAATGCCTGGACAGACATATTAACGACAACTGATGGAAGACAAATTTGGCGACAAACAGTTAAATTTGGCATCTCGAAAGTCAAAGTTCATTGCGGGGGTAAAAGGCTAAGACAAACATTTAAACGATAGGACAGACTTGGTAATAGACAGAGATAAGCAATATTACCATCCTGAAAGTTTTTCATTGGAAATAAAAAGGGGGACTCGATACAAACGGTCAGGGTGAGTCGGTAGTACAATACTAAATCATCGGGGGCTGGAGTTTTGGTCACAAGGTATGGTTGTATGAAGCACTGGTGCTAAAGATTTGTTCAACAAACAAAATCACCAAGGACTAAAGTCCAGATTACGGATACGGTCATGTGGCCTTCGTTGGAAGTGTAGGTGCTAAGGCTTAACTGGCCCACACACATATATGGTATGTAAAGTCTTGAGCCCGTTAGTTTTAGGTTATAGTAAATGGCATTCTTCCCTTCCCCCTTGTTTATATCTATTATAATATACATACTCCTCCATCACATAGGTTGGGACTTTTTCGTATTCCTCTTTGGAGGGTTAACTCCATATTTGGCATGCGACACACACACAGATATATTAGAAAGGTTTTAAACTTGGTGGTTTTGAAAAGGTAGTTCCCCCTCCTCTTTGGCTCATTAATTATTTATGCACCCTTTTAAATATTTAAAAAAAGGGGAATACCACATAGGTCGATGTTTGGTTATAGAGAGATTTATCCTCGTGGCTATATGTGTGTGTGTCGATTCCACAGAGTTGGGTTGAAGGAAGCATCAATCTTCTATAGGATTAGCAAGTTTGCACTTTGCCGACATCAAGAAAATTTCAACATCGATCAGCTTCTTACATGCTTAGGCATTTTTAGATATTGTTGGGAGAATTTCACATTACCTTGATTGAATTCTTACATGCCTTGGCATTTTTAGACATTGTAGGGCAGACTTCATATTGCCTAACTCTAAGTCAAATTCTTACATGCCTTGGTGTGTTTAGACATTGCATGGAAAATTTCATATTGCTTGGGTTGAATTCCTTTCACCTAAGCAACTAAGTATCTTGCTTGGGGAGAATTTCTTTCACCTGGGCAAATTAATATCTTGTTGGTTGAATTCCTTTTACCTGGATGACTGCACTACAGCCTAGGCCAATTTAATACCTACCTGAGATTTTTGCCAACCACTTGGGGCGTTTTCCAATTGCCTGGAATGTTTTCCCACTTGCCTGGGACATTTTCCAAGTAGTTGGGACATTTTCCCACTTGCCTAGGTTGTGTTCCACATGTTTGAGCCGACTTGTATCATGGCTAAACTAATTGCTTAGTCATCCAGTGATACCTTTTGATGCACTAGGTTGTGAACTGAGCAGAAAGTCCAATGAGTGAAAACCATAAACTAAAACATCATTCCTCATCCCCATAGCTTTGGCATATTGTGGTTGGGTTCCACATGGTCCAATATGTCGTGGCATTGTTTGGAATTGTAATTACCCATGCTCTTAAGAATTAATGTGCGTGGTCAGCATAAGTTGAAACATTAGTTCATGGCCAATGAATGCAAGGGATGGTAGCTCAAATCTTAGTATATGCACTCATGGACCCATTATATCGGACCCTTCAAGTCAAAGGGAGCTCTACATGCTAGGTAAACACAGTAATAAATGAATCTGATGTGAATCACCCCTTCATAATTTACAATATGAATGACAGCCAAATGAAGACAAATAAGGCTTATAACGATGCCTCCATATTTGTACATGTATTGGCCCCTTTATATACCAGCATAGATCCATCTAAGCACGGATCTAACATGAGCCAAGAGGCCAATATGTCGTGGCATTGTTTGGAATTGTAATTACCCATGCTCTTATAAAATAATGTGTGTGGTCAGTATAAGTTGAAACATTAGTTCGTGGCCAATGAATGCAAGGGATGGTAACTCAAATCTTAGTATATGCGCTCATGGACCCATTATATCAGACCCTTCAAGTCAAAGGGAGCTCTACATGCCAGGTAAACACAGTAATACATGAATCTGATGTGAATCACCCCTCATAATTTACAATATGAATGACAGCCAAATGAAGACAAATAAGGCTTATAATGATGCCTCCATATATGTACATGTATTGGCCCCTTATATACCAGCATAGATCCATCTAGAGCACGGATCTAACATGAGCCAAGAGGGATCAAATTTCTTTATTTGCAAACTTATTCTACAGTGCAAAAAAAACGTGCAATTTTTTATTGTTTAAATTTCATTTTTGAATGTTATAGAGATTACATAACATGTGTATATTATTCTATATGACATTAAAATATTTTCTTCTAACATTTTTTTCTATATATAGATATATATAAAGTTGATATCACGTATTAAAATATTTTTGAAAAGCATAAAGTTTAAACATCTTACATATTTTTTTTACTTCTAATTACTTTACATGATATTAGGTCATATGGACAACTAATTAAAAATGCATAGCATATATTTTTTTCTTTTTAATTATAGCTGACATTGCTTTTCTATTTAGAGAATATTTTATTTTTATTTTAGGAGGCACAGACATACTTACACATCGCCCTCACACAGGGTTGTAGAACTAGTATAGATGCATTTTAACCATGGATCTACCAAGAGCCTAGAGGGATCAAATCTCAAACTTGAAAAAATATTTACACATCAATTAATCCATTTTAGTGCTTGGTAAATATGTGCTTAATATAGGTCTATAGCGGTAATTTTTCATTGTTTAAATTGTATATTTTGATATTTTATCAATATATATATATATATATAAACACACACTTTCTGTAGAGAGAGAGAAAGTTCATGTAGAAATTTCTCATTTCCCACCCTAGTTTTCAGTTTCACCTTATTTCTCCAAAATAGTTAAATGCGCTTTCCCATATCCATACATTCAACGGCTGAAAAAATAATTTTTTCTGAAAACACAAATTCTAGAAATTTTACAGAATGCTGGAAAATGAAGAAAATAAAAATCAGCAGGTACAAACAGCCATTAAACACATTTAAACACAGTGATTTTTGGTCAAGGTGACCCTGGAAAAACCCCCTACAACTCTTGGGGAAAACCAGTTCAAGAGCTCCTTATTTCTAAAAATGCTTTTTACAGTGAGAAATATTCAGCAAAAAATCAACAAGCAAACTTTTGCGACTTATCTCGTTTTCCATGCCTCACAACGAGCTGGAAAATACTTGCAAACAGCAAAACAGGACAGCAATAAATGATGTATGGCCTCTTCGATTTTCGTGCCCACTTTCAGCCTTAAATGTTGTTGTACGGCTTGCCTAGAAACGTGTGCCAAGCTGCCATAAATACATTGTACGGACCTCAATTTGCGTGCAAAAAAACCCAGCAATATGTTGTATAGATATTGCCTCGATTTGCATGCAAAAGGTACAGCCACTTGCTGTACGGCCTTCCTTGGAAAATGTGGTAGCAAACTGCTCCTTGATTTCTGTGTAAACTGCTCCTCGATTTCTATGCAAACAGCTGTACGGATTTCTAGAAAATCGTGCCAAAATCTACCTTTCACTGTGTGCTAACTCAGCTGTACGGATTCGCTAAACTGCTGCCTTGGAATGTGTGCCAAGCTATTGTCTCCTTCTCCTCCCTGTCCAGAAATCTCCCTTGCTCTCTTGCTTTCCTTCTCTCAATCTGCTCATGAAAGAATGAATGACCTTTTCCTCCTTTTCCTCCTTTAATTTAACCCTAAGTGACTTTTGGGTAATCCCTAAATCCAATGGCTGAAATAGATTGAGATCAAGGGCTGACATTAAATGTTCATTTAAATCTCACTTTCTATTTTTTAATTCACCCACTTTAATAAAGACCCATTTAGTCATTTATTTCCAAAGTCACTTTTCCTTTCTAGTTTTACATTGACTTTATTAAAGTCACTTTAAAATTAGACTTTAGTAACTTTATCACTTAAAGTCACTTTTAAATTAGATTTAACTTTATAAAAATTATAAAGTCACTTTAGGAGAAAAATTAACTTCTTTTGGACACTTTTCCCTAGACCAAAGATCAAACCCTTAGGGAACCACCTGTCCTTCGGTACCAAATTTCAACATTCCCTCTTACTGAGGAAGGTGTTCCTCACCACACCCATCTTATCTCTGAAGTAGACATGCTTGCCCCGTGGTAAGGCTTTGGTAAGAATATCTGCAACCTGCTCATCAGTGGGAATATACTCAAGCTTCACAGCTCCCTTCTGAACATAGTCTCTGATGAAATGATATCTGATCTCGATATGCTTTGACCTGTCATGAAATACTGGATTCTCCGTGAGTTTAATGCAACTCTGATTATCACAGTAAATCACTGAGGGTCTCAACGGCTGACCAAATAAGCCAAACAACATCTTGCGAAGCCAGATGGCCTCACAACTAGCTAGACTGGCTGCCATATACTCTGCTTCCGCTGAACTCAATGCTACTGACTGCTGCTTCCAGCTAAACCATGACACTACTGCCGAACCCAACCCAAAACAGCACCCTGAAGTGCTCTTCCTATCAGAAGCACAACCTGCCCAATAAGAATCAGTATAACCTACCAATCTCACTCCATCCCCCTGCCTGTAGTCCAGACCATAATCCACTGTCCCCTGCAAGTACCGCAAAATGTGTTTTGCAGCCACCCAGTGAACCTTCCTAGGCTCACACATAAACTGACTCATCGTGTTGACAGCAAAACAAATATCTGGTCTAGTGTTGACCAAATACATCAAGGAACCAATCAGCTGCCTGTACAATCTGGGATCCACCAACTAAAAATCCGAAGCATGAAGCTTCTTCCAGTTGGTGATCATCAATGTCGACATGAGTTTACAATCCTCCATGTGGAATCTGCCAAGGATGTCCACAATATACTTCCCTTGCCCCGGGAATAAATGCCCCTCCTCCTACCACACCTCCAAACCCAAAAAGTAATGCATCAAGCCGATGTCCATCTCAAACTCCGCCGCAAGATCTCCCTTGCAGTGCTCTATGAGTCTCTCTGCACCTGTAATGATCAAGTCATCCACATACAGCACAAGAATGAGAGGCTCCTCACCTATCACAATATAGTAAATGTTCGGATCTGCCTCACTCTTTGTGAAACCCATCCCCTGCAAGTATGTATCTATCCTGGAGTACCAAGCTCTGGGAGCTTGCTTCAGGCCATAAAGGGCCTTCTTTAGTTTGCACACATGGGACTCCTTCCCATGCACCTCAAAGCCCTGTGGCTGCTCAATGTACACCTCCTCCTGTATGAAGCCATTGAGAAATGCGGTCTTCACATCCATCTGGTGGATCTTCCAACCCATCTCTGCTGCTATCGATATAATGGAGTGAATCGAAGTATATCGAACCACGGGAGCGAAGGTCTCCTCATAATCAACTCCCTCTACCTGGGAGAACCCTCTAGCCACAAACCTCGCTTTGAATTTCTCAATGCTGCCATTTGCAGCATGCTTTACCTTGTAAAGCCATCTGGAAGTAACCACGAACTTGCCCTCAGGCCTCTGCACCACCTCCCAAACATCATTCTTCATGATAGAAGAATACTCCTCCTGCATGGCCTCTCTCTAGACCTGCTGGCTAGCTGCCTCGTCATAGCTAGAAGGCTCAGAGTCAAGGATGCTGGTAACCATCGCCATATAGCTACAAAACCTCTCAGGTGGTCTGCTCTCTCTGATCGGCCTCTTAGGCTCAGCAACAGATGTGGCATCTCTCAAGGTGTCCTAAAGCCACTTGGGCTTCCTCTTCCCTGAGCATGCTTCTCCCATAAGAGAATGAAACTCCTCCTCATCACCATCAGTAGCCTGAACTCCTGACTCATCCATTTGGTGGATCTTCCAACCCATCTCTGCTGCTATCGATATAATGGAGCGGATCGAAGTATATCGAGCCACAGGAGCGAAGGTCTCCTCATAATCAACTCCCTCTACCTAGGGGAACCCTCTAGCCACAAATCTCGCTTTGAATTTCTCAATGCTGCCATCTGCAGCATGCTTTACCTTGTAAAGCCATCTGGAAGTAACCACGGATTTGCCCTCAGGCCTCGGCACCACCTCC
>APFE030077440.1:29540-50782 GCA_000404065.3 Pinus taeda
CTCAACTGGCTTCGCTGCCCCAAGCTGACCTTTCCTGATCTCTATCTGAATGCAATCATCCCAAAACCTCTCCCATGTGGGAAGGGTCTCACTTGCACAAACCCCATCAGCAAAGTTCATCCATGAACGGGGAAGGCCATTCACTACAATCCGCACCAACTCAGTGGATTAAATGGCCTCTCCAATTGCTGTCAACTCATCTCTCATATTAGTAATCTTTGTGAGATATCCAGCTGCACTATCATTACCCTTAATGGTCTTCAACTTCTCCTTCAGGACCATTTTCCGGTTCTCATTGGTACTCTGGTAGAGATTGGACAATGTTGTCCACATCTCATGGGCATTTCTCTTTCCTCTCACATGAAGAATGCAATGGTCTTTGACTTCGTCTAGAATCAGTCTCTTACCCTTGTTGTTCTTTTTATTATACTCAGCCAACTGAGTAGCATCAATAGGCACAACAACAGGGTTCTATGTGGTATGCACCATGATGTCCCAGACTTCTACCTCCTCAAAGATACTCTGCATTCTCTCCTTCCAAACGTTGTAATTTGCATGCCCATCCAACCTATCCTCAATCCCAATGACATCCTGTTGTCCTAAAACTGAAAAATAGCACTGCTGTAATAAAGACAAAACTTTTGTTTGTGAAAATTCAGCTTGCTGAAATTTTCTGAGTGAAAAATCAACAGGCTGTAATTTTCCTCCTTGCTGTACCAAACTGCACTTAAGCACTCAAGCTCTGATACCATGTAGAAATTTCTCATTTCCCACCCCGGTTTTCAGTTTCACCTTATTTCTCCAAAATAGTGAAATGCCCTTTCCCATATCCATACATTCAACAGCTGAAAAATAAATTTTTCTAAAAACACAAATTCTGGAAATTTTACAGAATGCTGGAAAATGCAAAAAATAAAAATCAGCAGATACAAACAGCCATTAAAAACAGTGATTTTTAGTCAAGGTGACCCTGCAAAAACCCCCTACAACTCTTGGGGAAAACCAGTTTGAGAGCTTTATTTCTGAAAATTCTTTTTACAGTGAGAAATATTTAGCAAAAAATCAGCAAGCAAACTTTTACAACTTATCTCGTTTTCCTTGCCTCACAACAAGCTGGAAAATACTTGCAAACAGCAAAACAAGACAGCAATAAATGTTGTACGGCCTCTTCAATTTTCGTGCCCACTTTCAACCTTAAATGTTGTTGTACTGCCTGCCTAGAAATGCATGCCAAGATGCCATAAATACATTGTATGGACCTCGATTTGCGTGCAGAACGTACAACCACTCGCTGTATGGCCTTCCTTGGAAAATGTGCCAACAAACTGCTCCTTGATTTCTGTGCAAACTGCTCCTCGATTTCTATGCAAACAGCTGTACAGATTTCTAGAAAATCGTGCCAAAATCTGTCTTTCACTGTGTGCTAACTCAACTATACGGATTTGTTAAACTGCTGCGTTGGAATGTGTGCCAAGCTGTTGTCTCCTTCTCCTCCCTGTCCAGAAATCTCCCTTGCTCTCTTGCTCTCCTTCTCTCAATCTGCTCATGAAAGAATGAATGACCTTTTCCTCCTTTTCCTCCTTTAATCTAACCCTAAGTGACTTTTGGGTGATCCCTAAATCCAATGGCTGAAATAGAATGAGATCAAGGGCTAAGATTAAATACTCATTTAAATCTCACTTTCTATTTTTTAGTTCACCCCACTTTAATAAAGAACCACTTAGTCATTTATTTCCAAAGTCACTTTTCCTTTTTAATTTTACATTGACTTTATTAGAATCACTTTAAAATTATACTTTAGTAACTTTATCACTTAAAGTCACTTTTAAATTAGATTAACTTTATAAAAATTATGAAGTCACTTTAGGAGAAAAATTAAATTCTTTTGGACACTTTTCCCTAGACCAAAAATCAAAGCCTTAGGGAACCACCTGTCCTCCGGTACCAAATTTCAACAGTTCATACTGAAATATATTAGTTAATATGGATATTCAAACAATTTATTTAAGTTCTATATTAAGATATTTATAAGAGAAATAGATTGTTTTTATTATATTATTTAAGATGGACATCGAAATATTGTATTTATTACTTGAAGAGTGAAAGTGAAATATCAACAACTAAGTCAATTGTTGTGTTAATAGATTTTTAATTGTTTATTTATATCGTTATTTAATTTTTGTTTTTTTGTTTGGCTGCAATGAGCGAAAATTACTTTTATTATTTTTTTGAGGACGTGACATACTTACACATGTCCCTCATACTGGATTTTAGAATGAGCCTCTCGACTCAATTATATCCTTCATTCAAATGGGGCTCCACTTGATAGCTTTCATCCAATAAACAGATATCATAGTTGACATCATCATATGGCACCCTCACTTGCAAAGTTCATGTTTTTTGCAAGCCACATGAATAAGGAGTGGGTAGCCCCATTAAAGTATGATTTTTTGTGAACATGTGCCACCACGACATCACCCTCTTCATCACATGAGTAGAATGTGGATGAGCTAATGTATGAGATAATAAAAGGGGGAGTTGCCCCTTTATAATAATAGAGTTTCTCATTCATATGTGCCAATAGGGAGTGTAAAAGCTTTTCACCATCATCATTACAAGTAATATCTTCAAGTAAACTCCACCATATGTCAAAATCATATGTTAGGATCAACATCATAAGTGCCAAGAAGCATCCCACAATTGTCAATGGAACCATAAGCTCCTAGCTCCATCAACCAAGACATGCAATCTTGAAGAGAGAACTAAGCACTAATACAACCCACCACATAAGCCACTCCCATCCCATCGTAGTACGTACTACTATCCAACCCTTGGGGACTAGAACCATCATACACGAACGAATGCATAACATCCCATGCAACATCATGATGAGGCAGTAGGATCAATAATCATTAATCTACTTAACCCAAAAATGCATCATCTCCAAGCAAAAAGAGAAAGTGTATACCTCAATTCCATCATCAACCCTATAATAATCAATCTACTTTACCCAAAAACACATCATCCCCAAGCAAAAGAGAAAGTGTATACCTCAAGTCCATCATCAAACCTATAATCATCAATCCACTTAACCCAAATATGCATCACCTCCAAGAAAAAGAGAGTTTATATTCGGAGTCCATCATCAACCCTATATGTTATCCTAAAATCTTGTTATGTGATTAAAATAACAAGTTCACCTCTCGTTCAATATGAGGATTAACACACCCTAAATAGATTATATTAATGGTCTTGTGACGCATGGACACATAAGTGGATCAAAGCCCACCCCCGTGTCCTTTTAAAAAAGTCAATCCCCGCTAGCACAATTGGATTTTGAGGGTTTTGTTCTATAAGTCAACCAAGGTTCAAAATATTACAATGGTCAAGAGAAGACAAAAAATTTCCAACCATGTTAAGAGTTAGTGTGGCCTCGGCAGAGTGCATTCCCCAAGTGATTTTGAAAATTTAGATGCTCTTGGGTCGCAGGGTCGCAGTTTCTTAGACCACAAGCTAGTCTTGCAAGTCACTAACACACTACAAAACAAACAAACAAAAAATATGAGGGATAACACACCTAAATTAATTTAGAGTTGCATTGTTAATCATGTTAAGCATAGTAAGCCATGGTTAGTTCAGCTAGCCACAGGGATAAAGAGATGGTGAAGAAATGTCTAGTACAAATAAACATACTCTCCTCTTATGTAGATTTGAATATCATGCCTCTTGGATAATGTAATGTGATAGTAGAAATGAATTGGATAGCACCATATCAAACCAAAGTTTACTTTTATAGTAAAAAAATTGGTTGCATCAATGACAAAATGAATGTGAGAACTATACCATACATTCTAAGGTATGTATTTACCAGACCTGATTTCACTATGGAAGTAAAGAATTATTTCAACAAAGGCTGTCAAATCCTCACAAAAAATGTGATCAAGTCGTCCAAGGATAAGGGTCCCAAGCTTGAGTAGTTTGCAATATTGAAGGAAATCAAGATGTATTCCTAGAGGAAATGTGTAGACTTCCCCCAAGAAAGGAGAGAAATTTTCAATAGAGTTAGCTCTGGAAGATTAACCTACATCCAAAGCTCCATATAGAATGATCACATCAACATCACTACAGCTCAAAATGCAATTGCAAGTATTGCTTGAAAATGAATATTAAATATTTTAGCCCAAGTGTATCCCTATAGAGAGCACCAATTCCTTTTGTGAAGAAAAAGGATGGAACCCTAAGATTATGCATAAGATTACAAGAACTTGAATAAAGTAATAATCAAGAACAAGTATCCATTGTTGATAATCAATGACTTCTTTCTGATCAAATGAAAGGAACAAAGACCACCTCAAAATTGATTTGAAATCAAGAGTCAAAACAAAGGATCAAAACATATTCAAGACAACTTAGGGTGCATTGCAATCATTATGAGACATATTGGAGACATATTGTATCTGAAAAGGGTATATTAGTGGATGCAAAGAAGATTGACACCATTACATAAAGGCCCATTCCAATAAATGTGTCTATGTAAGAGCATGTATGGGTCTTGTTGACCACTACGTGTCAACTACCCATAGTAGTACACCCCCTTTTCTTCGCAAAAAGGGATAGCGCTTGATTGATGTGTTCATGCCATTCGACAGTCATCGTCGCACTTGATCATATTAAGTTGTAAACCCAGTCTACATGTGTGAATTGTAAATAATCTTAGCAGAGTTGAGTCATGTATGTAAATTGCATAGGTGGACCTAATTTTCTAGTGATAATCTACGTTCTGGAAGGTTTTTTGTCTCACCGATCCATGATCGGCAGAGTTTTCCTTCAACCTGACCCCAAAGCCGGAATGAATTTTGTCATTAGAATCTTAGAGGACTCCTAGTGTGTTAAACTGCTAGATTATACTTGATCGCAGAACTGGGTGGTCTATGAAAGTCTATGTCAAATGGGCTTTCCCCCTTGAGATGTAAAATTGTAAAAGTCATGATGTAAAGTGTCTTGAGGGTTAGGAAATGTTTTAATCCCCTCATAAGTCCTAAGTCCTAGGTCCTAGGTGATTTTTCCAAAGGCTAAGTTCGAAGATCCATTTAAAAATTGAAAAAATAAAAATATACATATATATAACATTAAAAACAAAAAAAAAAAAAAAATTATTTCAAGTTCTAATCTTTAATTTTCATTTAACATTGTCATTAGCTTAGGATTTGTTAGTTTAATTTTCTAACTTAGGTTTTAGTTTTAAATTAGATATTTTCCGTTTCATTTAAATCAAAATTTAATTAGACTTTGATTTTACTAAGTTAGACTTTAGCTTTTTTAATTTTAGTATTTAAAAAAAAAAAATCAAAAAAATAGAAAGTCACTTTTTAGACTTCAGTTAGGGTTTTAGTTTTATATTTTGTTTAATTTTTAGATTTAAAGCTTTAGTTTTAGATTTAGATTAGATTTTAATAATTTCAAGTTTTGTTTACTTTAGTTTTAGTTTAGATTTTAATTTTAAGTTTTGTTTTAAAAATATAACAATAAAAAATTCATAAAAATTATAAAACTTTAAAAAAGCATAAAGAATTTGTTTTCTTATAATTTAGATTTTGATTTAATTTAGTTTAGATTTAATATCATTTAGATTTCTTTTATTTAAAAGTTTCATTTAGTTTTAAAATTTTGTTTTATCTGAAAAAATATAAAAATATTTTGGAATTTTTGTTTTGCCAATTTCAGTCTTGGCTCAGGAATTTCTTAGGTTTTATCTTTTCTACTGAGGCTAAAATTTTGATATAGGAATGAATGTTTAACATGCTTTAACGTTCATCTGAATGATTAACTACATGAATGTGATCTCTGGTTCATATTTTACGTGATTGTTTAAAGCACTTTATCTTTCGAAATTTTAATTGTTGGAGTATCATTAAGCCATTTTATCTCGCATGTGGTAAAGGTTAATCTTTGTTGGTAAAACGATTGTTAATGAGTTCATATCTTTGCAGCATTTGATAAATGATCGTTTAGTCATTTATTGTATAAGGCACTGGTCTGTAAATTAATAAAATCAATTTAATGTTGGTTTCCCTTCGGGTCTCCCAACCCAACTGATTCACAGTTA
This sequence comes from Pinus taeda, assembly GCA_000404065.3. Lineage (NCBI taxonomy): Eukaryota > Viridiplantae > Streptophyta > Pinopsida > Pinales > Pinaceae > Pinus > Pinus taeda. Next base: position 35,647 of record APFE030077440.1, read on the forward strand.
GTCATCCATTTTTCCATAGGGTCTACCCCCCTTAGCCGCGGGAGACAGGCTTAAACGGAGAGATTGGGGATCAGGGTGACAGCCCACAGTCTGAGCGTTGTCGTGACAATCTGTGCGACAACATTTTTTTGGCGTCGTTGCCAGAGACAGAGTTTTTCTGTCCTTGGTCCTTTCGTTTCCAGCTTTTCCGTGTTTCACTTCCTATCCGGGTGGCGACTCCACTTCATATATTATCTTCAAGAGTGTATACTAGAAAACATCCACGCGGTCTGTGCAATCCTGCTCCTGATCCTAAAAGGGCCCTCAGGGTACGATTACACAAACTCTCTTCTCGTACACTTGTTGTTAACCTCGGACAAGAAGCCCTCTCTGATATCCATTTGCTTTTTACTGGTCCAGGTGGGCACGACATCATGGATATGTATGCCCCTTGCAATTTTTCTAACATTCCAGGGTATCCTAATGCTCTTCCATCACTTGGGATAGATAAGTTGCCTAGCTTTCAGGGAGATAATGCGATTAGTGCAAATTCGCATCTGAGAGATTTTGGTATTGGATGGCCAAGTACGCAAGGTCTCCTGATTTCAATCATGGGGATGTTAGAATGACTCTTTTTATTTTAACTTTGGGGGCGATGCTCATGAATAGTTTACTGAAAAACCTCAGAATTCATTTGATTCCTTACAGTCAATCATTGATGCCTTTAAAGAAAAATATGGAGATAAGAAAGAGGGAAGACATCTTGTAAAAGTTATCAGCATAATAAAAAAGGGAGAGAATGAAACTGTTGAAGAATTTAATAAAAGGTTTAATGGTATTGTTAGAGAATTACCTCAAGACTATAAACCTACCGAAAAATCTCTTCGAGATTTTTACATTGATGCTTTTAGTCCTGAGCCATCTTATGAATTAAGGCGTGCTAGACTTAATGATTATAGAGATTGCCAGACCTTAGCTATAGAGCTTGAAAAGGACAAGGCAGCATCTGGGAAGTCTGAGATCTCAGGTTTCGATAGGGCTGCTACGAAACTAAAAGAACCTAAAGGAAAAGCAGTTCAAGAACCTGAAAGCGAACTTGTTCTCAAATTGCTTCAAAAGATTGAAACCATGGAAATTAATCATAACAAAGAGATAGCCACTTTGCAAAATAGGTTATCCAAATGGAAAGATCACAAACGAAAACTTCCAACCTCGAAATAATAATAACAGAAATAACAATTGGCAAAAGAAGGGTCAGTCTAGTGAGCAGAGACCTCCTAATCCGTTTACTAATTTGGTTGATAATGCTCCTCCTTACTGTCTGGTTTGTGATGCTCTTCATGAAGAGGCCACTTAACCCATCGTTAGAAGGATCTTAGATAACGGGATGTTTGGGGCAGGTGATCAAATAAATGTGGTAGGTAGCAAGTTTCCTTTGTCTATGGATGACTGGATAGAGGTCAAGGAAAATAGTCGTGATGTTATGAATCCTTCATCAACTTTTAGTATAAATAACCTTGAAAATGAAAATGACATTTTGGCTAGGTTATATGGTGAAAAACCCTCTCCCGAGCAAATCTTGGAAATTGCTAGAGATAAAGGTTTGACCTATCAGAGAAGGGTTAAAGATCAAAGCAGGAATCAAATTCCCCCTCGAATTTTTAACCCTGGTTTAAACTCTGGATTAGATGTCGATTTGAGAAGTTGGTTCAACAATGCAAAAATCTGGGTTCCTGTCTCCGAGATTGCTAAAATCCCTTCCCAAAGAGATAAGTTACTAAAAGCTATTCAAGGTCCTCAAGTAAATATTTCTCAACATAAGAATCGGGAAGTTGACTATCATGATGCTCCCATATATTTGCAAAGCTTAGATGTTGATAACAAAGATGACCAACCTTTCTTTATCACCTTGTTAGTTAATGGATACAAATTGAATAATTGCATGTTGGATTCTAGTGCATCAGCTTGTGTAATGACTAAAAGGGTCATGGAATAGCTTAACTTAAGAGTTTCTAGACCCTACTATAACATATGTGCCATGGATTCTAAGAAAATTGAAGTGCATGGTTTGATCAAAGATTTGCAAGTTCATCTATCAGTTTACCCAGACATCATGATTGTTATGGATATTGTTGTTGTGGATGTGCCTGATGCTTGGGGTATGCTTTTATCCAGAAAGTGGGCCTCTGATCTAGGAGGAAGTATTCAAATGAATTGGTCATATGCTATGATTCCTTCTCCTAGGGGTGATGGTTTTGTAAGACTAAATAGAGAGCCCGAAAGAAAATTTCATGTCGAAGATCCTAAGAGGCCTCTCAACGAGATAATCAAAAAACAATCTGACATTGGGAACTATGCCATCATGTCTAATTTCATAATTCCTCCCGATGATAAGATTAAGGATCTCAATAATAGAGTTTGGTACATGTACTTCGATGGTGCATCGTCTAGGCATGGTAAAGGTGCTAGGATAGTGCTTAAGTCTCCCCTTGATCACATTTTCAAGTTTGCCTATCGATTAGAATTTGAAGCAACCAATAATGTCGCTGAATATGAGGTTATAATGTTGGGTCTTGAATTGGCAAAATCTTTGAAGATTAAGTTGCTTAGCATTAAGGGGGATGTAGCTTCATGTTCCGGATTATCCACAGTTTCCAGTTCAGTCTGTCGACGTTTCGAACCCCAACGGGGGTCCATCATCAGGACACTTCTGAAAGAAATGAAATGAAAGAAAGATGAAAGATCAATTTTCATCTAAATATCTTAGACATGGATAACACCAAACTTAACGGCCCCTTGTTTGAATGATAATGAACTAAAATAACACTCTTGATAGACCATATGAAACCCCGAACTTTCTATATTATCTTCACCATAGAAACTTAAATCTTGAGCTTATAATTTTATCAATGTTACCTCCAACTAATCTCTAATGTCTAATATTATTAGACAAGGATAATGAATTTTAGTTACAAATTACATTGAAAGTCTGTGTAACCCCATGGGGACACTTAATATATTTTAAGACAAAAAATATCGCCGAGAATATGTGTCGGATTATATATTGGTCTTGAAAATTCCTGAGGGATATAAAACACGTACCTCATTGATAAATTAGAGAATATCAGCTTGGGACATTCTTCAAAAAAAAAAATCGCCACCTGAGACACGTTATACATCTGGAAACAGAAATCGAGTAATTATGGACGCACAGTGGCAAGTATTAGTTAGCTCTTCGACAATTGCGACAATACTCTTCGCAATAGCATTACTCATCTACTTAATCAAAGAAGTTTGTCGTGATCTTTTTTCACCGCCTTGGAGGATCCTCTTCGTCCATGATTGAACGATGATGACCGACGAAGTCTCGACCTCTCTGATGAACAAATAGCCGCACTGCAAACAATTTACTTATAAAGTGAAGTATTTCAAATTTAAAGGGGATTTGAAGGCAGTGCGAGAGAACAGAGATATGACAGTGTTAGGATCAAATAAAGATTATATATGTCGAAGGTATTTGTTATTGTACGGGTTTTGGGGGCCAATATCATTTTTATTTGCTGCTGAGTCTGGGAGAGCTCTTAATACAGATAAAATATTTGAAGAGCCAGAATATGGTTTACAGGTTGATGATATAAATGGTTACACATTTTCTTATCCTCTGAATGTACCCAAGCGAAAATAAAAATTGAAGTGGATCGATTCTAGAAAGCCAGAACGATATTCTTCAGTTGCGGCCTTATCTGCCAATGCTCGGTAGCGCATTGTTTTCGAATGTCAAGACATCAAAGAAAACCTTGTTATTTCTGTTTCGATAGGTCCTCCAAACAATTGCTTTTTGACTTCGAAGGACAAGAACACATGGGAAGAAAAATATGTCATCGAGTCTGTTCTTTCTGATAATAACACCCAAATAACACCTAATGCGACCCCAGTTCAATTCCCAGCAGTGCCATCACCGCAGATATTTCGCAGGGCTAGGATTTCTCCCCTTAATATCATATTGGATGTCTAGTAAACACTGTTTGGGGTGATTCGTAGTAGATGGGGTGATTCTGAGAATTTCCCCGCCACCGCGATGGCAGGGTGATTCACCACCCGACGATTCTCAGAATCGCCCCATCTGCTACGAATCGCCCCAAATAGTGCTTACTTGGCACCCAATACTATATATATATATGTATATGTGGGGTCTATCAATAAATAAAAATCATGGTTGTGTTTGAATAATGTTTTTTAAAGAAATTCGTTATAAAACTACAAAGAAGAAAGATGAGGTTTTACAACCAACTAAATTGAGACCTCCTTTTCTAAATAGTCAAAAGAAAGTAGGAACAGTATAGACAGGTTGAAACCCTCTTCCTTTCAAGTATAAAAGAAAAGGAATTTATCAGTCTTGAAATAAACATTATATATAAAGTTTGATAAATGTCTTCACCAAGAGTCATATCCACTGTAAACAAGACTTAGACAAGTAAACATTTACTATCAAAAAATGTAGCTAAATATCATGAAGTTAAAGAAAATGAAGCTTACGCTTTGGAATATATACATATCGCATAAACTTTGTGTCCAAATGGCTAATGGCTGTGAGAGAAAACTAACCAATTTGTCTAAAATAAACGAGTTTATAACGAGAGCCACAACAGTGATAGATAAAAGAAACGAGTTTATAACAAGAGCCCCAACAATGGTGGATGGAAGTCTGTGACAAGAATGGAAAGGACCATCTACCTTTCACTTTGCTTTGCTTCTTACTTAGGTATACTCTGTCACATTTTCTTGATCTCTGCACTTGAAACTGGATCCAAGATCATTCAAGCTTTATTTAAGACAAAAAGCTCTTTTTAGGATAGAGAATAAAAACTATATTTGAGATCTCTCTTTTACAAATTTGCAATGGAAATTCTTGATTAATGTCCCAAAAAAGTAATACATATGCGTGTACCAATATAAATATGTTAGAAAAGAAAAAACTATTGTAAATAAATAAATAAATACATTTAAGAATATCATATATAAACACTAAATAAACATGGATAGAACAAGCCAACTAAGTACAAAAATCGAGACATGGATAAACAAACTAACTACGTACAAAAATCGAGACAATGAATCTCGATAATATAATATATATCATTAAGTGACTAACTACAAACAGAAATCGATACAATGAATCTTGATCATACAATATCTATCATCAAGTTCATCCTAAATAGATAGTACATTGATTTGTGAACAATCATGTTCCTCTTAAAATAGATATACTATTTAGTTTCTTAAGATAGATATACTATTTACTTTCTATTTGTACCTATATAGTTTCTTTCTTACATAGAGATACACATAATTATATGAAGACACAAAAACAGAGATAGATATTTATGTTGTTACAATAGATAAAAAAATAAGACAAATTACATTAGCCCTGTGATGTGAACTTTTTATGAAAATAAGGCATAACACATTCATATTATCATTGCAAGAAATTGAGGAGGTTGAAAAACAAATCTAAAATAGCATCTATGCTCAACAATATGTCGGTTGAGCCCTATGATGTGAACTTCTTGTTTGTTGCCAATGCCCTGTAAAAGAGTTGGATTAAAGATGTTTTAGAACTTCATTTCGAGAAAGGAAAAAATTTTATTGTAATTTTTTACTTCATTAAATAGATCATATTTTGTCAACATTAAATGGATTGGATTTTGTCAACATTGTTAGCAAAATGTACGTCATGAAATCAAATGAAAAACTCGCCAATCGATGTATAGTTGTACAATATGAAAATCAATGTAATGCCACATCACATAACTCGATAATAATATGCTCAACTTATATAGTCATATTTTCATTAATACCCATAGTTTACGTGAGTCGTATTTATTTCATTTTGCCAAAAACATAATCACAATCGAAAAGAACCATAAACTAAGATTTGTTCATTTGAAGGATCGTGAAACCATAAATATATAGTTTTACCAGGGATTTCATAGTGATATATAGTGTTTTGAAAATATATGGGCAAATACTTATGATTTGGTTCCAGTTGCGCAGGATGAGATGAGAGTTGTTACCTATTTCAAAATGTAGCATGTGCAAGGAATTGCATTAGGAATTGCATCACTTGGGCTTTGAGCAATATGTAGCAAACAAAGAAATGCCCACACACTTTCCACCTGGAACAAGGCATGGCATAATTTTTTTCTACTTATTAAGAATCTTCCTTGCAACTCGGGTAGGAGATATATTTGATGCATTTTTTTCTGATTACCATGCTTAACTACGGGATAGATTGCCTAGATTTTGGAAAAATTGATCTCAATAAGGCATTTGTATGAAAAATGATTTTATTTGTTTTGATGAGGTCTATATCATTTTTATTTGTTGTTGAGTCTGGGAGAGCTCTTGATATAGATAAAATATTTGAAGAGCCAGAATATGGTTTACAGGTTGATGAGATAAATTGTTACACATTTTCTTATCCTCTTAATGTACAGAAGCGACACTACAAATTGAAGTGGATCGATTCTAGTAAGCCAGAACGATATTCTTCAGCTGCACCCTTATCTGTCAATGCCCGGCAGTGCATTGTTTCAGAACATCGATACATCAAAGACAACCTTGTTATTTCTGTTTTGGTAGGTCCTCCAAACAATCGCTTTTTGACTTCGAAGGACAAGAACACATGGGATGCAAAAGATGTTGTCGAGTCTGTTCTTTCTGACAATAACACCCAAATAATACCCAAGGCGACCCTAGTTCAATTTCCAGCAGTGCCATCACCGCATATCTTTCATAGGGCTAGGATTTCTCCGCTTAACATTGTATTGGATGCCTAGTAAGCACTATTTGGGGTGATTCTCATAATCGCCCCGCCACCACCACCACCCCGGCCACCAGTGGTGGTGGTTGGGTAGTGGCGGGGTGATTTTGAGAATCGCCCCACCACACAGTGATTCTCAGTATGACCCCATCTTCTACGAATTGCCCCAAACAATGCTTATTGGGCATCCAATACGATGTTAAACGGACAAATCCTAGCCCTGCGAAAGATCTGCGGTGATGGCACTGTTGGGGATTGAACTGGTATTGTGTATATATCATATTTACATTTTAACACACATATATGTATAGTCTTGAAGTTGGAGAATCATATTTAAGATGCAACTTTTTTTTTTATTCCCCTTTAAAATGGGCCAATGAAGTCACCCACTTGAATTATACAATGCCAAATTAATAAGTGCAAAATGTCGTAAATAGTTCGGCCCATAATTAATTCAACATAAACCATTCGACTCAGGTTGCTTATAACCTTGAATCAATAATCGTTTGGGTTCATAAGAAAAGCGATATATATTCATTTTAAAATTAATCAATGTAATTAAAATGACCCCAGTACATGTATAACTTGACCCAGATATCAATGGAATGGTCAGTGTGTGTAAGTACTCGATGGGAGCAGGAGGTAGGCCACGTGTATATATATAGCAATTGACACTCGATCGAGGTAAAACACTTTGTATAAGGGCTTGGACCCCCAACTGTTGGTCGGTCGATGAGGTGGGTCCACCCTATCCTCACAATTCAAATTTTATATCTAAGTCGTGGAGCTAATATATATATATGTTTTCATTATATGATGTGGGGTATATGAATAAATTAAAATCATGGTTGTGTGTGAATAATGTTGTTTAAAGAAATTCGTTATAAAACTACAAAGAAGAAAGATGAGGTTTTACAACCAAGTAAATTGAGACCTCCTTTTCTAAATAGTCAAAAGAAAGTAGGAACAATATAGACAAGTCGAAACCCTCTTCCTTTCTAGTATAAAAGAAAATGAATTTATCAGTCTTGAAATAAACATTATATATAGAGTTCGATAAATTTCTTCACCAAGAGTCATATCTACTATAAAGAAGACTTAGACAAGTAAACATTTACTGTCAAAAAATGCAGCTAAATATCATGAAGTTAAAGAAAATGCAACTTAGGCTTCAGAATATATACATATCAAATAAAATCTGTGTCCAAATGGCTAACGATCGTGAGAGAAAACTAACCAATTTTTCTAAAAGAAACGAGTTTATAACAAGAGCCACAACAATGGTAGATAAAAGAAACGAGCTTATAACAAGAGCCACAATAGTGGTGGATGGAAGTCCGTGACATGAACAGAAAGGACCATCTACCTTTGACTTTTCTTTGCTGCTTACTTGGGTATACTCTATAACATTTTCTTGATCTGCACTTGAAACTGGATCCAATATCATTCAAGCTTTATTCAAGACAAAAATCTCTTTTTAGGATAGAGAAGTAAAAACTATATTTGAGATATCTCTTTTACAAATTTGCAATAAAAATTCTTGATTAATGTCCCAAAAAAGTCATACATATGCGTGTACCAATATAAATATGTTAGAAAAGAAAAAACTATTGTAATTAAATAAATAAATTTAACAATATCATATATAAACACTAAATAAACATGGATAGAATAGGCCAACTAAGTAAAAAAATCGAGACATGGATAAAACAGACTAACTACGTACAAAAATCGAGACAATGAATCTCGATAATACAATATATATCATCAAGTGGCTAACTACGAACAAAAATTGAGACAATGAATCTTGATAAAACAATATATATCATCAAGTTCATCGCAAATAGATATTACATTCATTTGTGAATAATCATGTTCCTCTTAAAATAGTTATACTATTTAGTTTCTTAAGATAGATATACTATTTACTTTCTATTTGTACCTATATAGTTTCTTTCTTACATAGAGATACACATAATTATATGAAGACACAAAAAGAGAGATAGATAGTTACATTGTTACAATAGATAAAAAAAAAAAATAAGACAAATTACATTAGCCCTCTAATGTGAACTTTTTATGAAAATAAGGCACAACACATTCATATTACCATTGCAAGAAATTGAACATGTTGAAAAACAAATCTAAAATAGCATCTATGCTCAACAAGATGTTGGTTGAACCTTGTGATGTGAACTGCTTGTTTGTTGTCAATGCCCTATAAAAGAGTTGGATTAAAGATGTTTTAGAACTTCATTTCCAAAAAGGCAAAAATTTTATTGTAATTTTTTTCTTCATTAAATAGATCGTATGTCAACATTAAATGGATTGGATTTTGTCAACATTGTTGGCAAAATGTACGCCATGAAATCAAATGAAAAATGCGACAATTAATGTACAGTTGTACAATATGAAAACCAATGTATTTCCACATCCCATAACTCGATAATGATATGCTCAACTTATATAATCAGATTTTCATTAATACCTAGAGTTTATGTGAGTCGTATTTATTTCACTTTGCCAAAAGCATAATCACAATTGAAAAGAACCATAAACTAATATTTGTTCATTTGAAGGATCACGAAACCATAAATATATAGTTTTACCAGGGATTGCATAGTGATATATAGTGTTTTGAAAATGTTAAGGGAAAATACTGATGATTTTGTTCCAGCTGCGCAGGATGGAAAAAAACTATATAATTATAACACCAACATGTTAGGATGAGATGAGAGTTGTTACCTATTTCAAAATGCAGCATGTGCTAGGAATTGCATCACTTGGGCTTTCAACGATATGGAGCAAACAAAGAAATGCCCACACACTTTTCACCTGGAACAAGGCATGGCATAATTTTTTTTCTGCTTTTTAACAATCTTCCTTGCAACTCAGGTAGGATATATATTTGATGCATTTTTTTCTGATTACGATGCTTGACTACGGGACAGATTGCCCAGAATTTGGAAAAATTGATCTCAATAAGGCATTTATGTGAAAAATGATTTTATTTGTTTTGATTAATTCTATATAATTTTTATTTGCTTCTGAGTCTGGGAGAGCTCTTGATACAGATAAAATATTTGAAGAGCCAGAATATGGTTTACAGGTTGATGAGATAAATGGTTACACATTTTCTTATCCTCTGAATGTACCCAAGCGACAATACAAATTGAAGTGGATCGAGTCTAGAATTCTAGAACAATATTCTTCAGTTGCACCCTTATCTGTCGATGCCCGACAGAGCATTATTTCAAAACGTCGAGACATCAAAGACAACCTTGTTATTTTTGTTTCAATAAGTCCTCCAAACAATTGCTTTCTGACTTCGAAGGACAAGAACACATGGGATGCAAAAGACGTCGTCGAGTCTGTTCTTTCTGACAATAACACCTAAGGTGACCCCAATTCAATTCCCAGCAGTGCCATCACCGCAGATCTTTCACAGGCCTAGGATTTCTCCACTTAATATCGTATTGGATGCCCAGTAAGCACTGTTTGGGGCGATTTGTAGCAGATGGAGTGATTCTAAGAATCCTCAGGTGATGGGGCAATTCTCAGAATCGCCCCACCACCCGCCCATTCTCAGAATTGCCCCAAACAGTGAGTACTAGCCCTCCAACACGATATTAAGCAGAGAAGTCCTAACCCTTCGAAAGATCTGCGGTGATGGCACTGCAGGGAATTGAAATAGTATTGTGTATATATCATATTTACATTTTAACACACATATATGTATAATATTGAAGTCAGAGAATCATATTTAAGACGCAACTTTTCTTTTTTTATTCACCTTTAAAATGGGTCAATGAAGTCACCCACTCGAATTATACAATTCCAAATTAATAACTGCAAAATGTCGTAAATAGTTTGGCCCAGGATTAATTCAACATAAACCGTTTGACTCAGGCTGCTTATAACCTTGAATCAATAATCATTTGGGTTCATAAGAAAAGTGATATATATTCATTTTAAAATTAATCAATGTAATTTAAATGACCCCAATACATGTATAACTTGACCCAAATATAAATGGAATGGTCGGTGTGTGTAAGTACCCAATGGGGGCAGGAGGTGGGCCATGTATATATACATATATATATATATATATATGGATTGAGGTAAAACACTTTGTATAAGGGCTTGGACCCCCAACTGTTGGTGGGTCAATGAGGTGGGTCCACCCTGTCCTCACAATTCAAAATTTGTATATAAGTCATGGAGCTAATATATATATGTTTTCATTATATGATGTGGGGTCTATGAATAAATTAAAATCATGGTTGTGTGTGAATAATGTTATTTAAATAAATTTGTTATAAAACTACAAAGAAGAAAGATGAGGTTTTACAACCAACTAAGTTCACCATAATAAGAGATAGAGGGATTGCAACTGCAGGAGGGATCATTCTTGATCACAAAGGAAACCAAGAAACAAACTTATATAGGGTCTTGGAGAATCTTTGAATAACAAAACTAAAGTTAACACTTTTATTTAGATCCTACTTCTTGCATTTTAACTATAAATAAGGAGTTTAATAGTTATCAGGATTCAAGTTTAATAATCAATCCAATGGTTTTGAGAGCCCTCCCTTCCAATAACATAGTTGCCTCCATTATATCTCGATCTTATGAGAAGTTAGTAATCTCCAAATGATCTTGTTTTTCAAGTTCCTTGGTCAATATTATCAAGTATATAATCAAGCCAATCAGGGCTCACAATACTGAGAAGTGGTGACAAGAAAAAGAGGGTTGTTATATTATCACCCCATCCCTTAGTCTCACTCATTTCCAAATGATGAATCCTACCCTCATATTAATTAACCACATGGTGCACAATCAATATAGATGGATTGCATTTGAGGTGAAGGAATTGTACAATACTTGTTTATAACCCTTTTGCACACACAATCTTAATTGTAGTATGCTCTTTGAATGTTGTTCATGAATTTGTTTTAATGTTGGTGGGATAATGGAATTAGTCATTGATGCACACTTTATAGGCATGAGTATAACAACAATATAGCAACAACCTAACCTTATTTATGGACAATTCTTTAGAACTTAAGCTTAGGGGATTTGGGCTTAGGTTTCCATGATTTGGTTATTGGATATTGACTCTTGTGTGTTGAATTCTCCTATTAGATTTTGAAATCCAGTTGTCTCTCTAAGACTGAAGGTCTACTCTATGCTTGTGTCATTACTAGTGTTGATGATTTTCCTATTTGTAAATGGTATTTCCTTTTTTGGGGTTCTAGTGCTCCTGTTTGGGTCTTATTGTCTAGGTTTTCCCCTAGTTGATTGGGTACAACGTGTTTCTAGTGTCTAGGTCCAATTTTTTTTTTAAATAAAATTTGGCAAGCTACCCATTCAATAATTTGATTGATTATAGGGAGGTCTAAGACATCAAGGGAGCCCTTCATCGGGACAAAGAGTTCATCGAGTGTAATAGGGCATACATTGTATCATTCACCACAAATATTCATGAGAATGGACACTAGTACTCTACTCAAGATTCCATAATTATGACAACTTTGGCACAATGAAAACTACAAATAAAATCTCTCTCAAAGAGTGTAAGATGTTCAAAAACCTACTCCACATGAGCAAAAGCAATTAATCAACAACCTCAAACTTTAGAATGTCCACCTAAATTATATGGACATTGGGAACCAGGAAGCAAATCTAACCATTATAAGGCTAGAAGAGGTACAACATTAGCATTAAATGTTATGTATTTCAATAGATTTCGATATGTCTTTCATAGGTTGGATAGTTTATTTGGGTGGTGACATAGCTATGGTGAGTGTCAATATATATGTCGATCATTATCGCAGTGTTTATGCACTCTGTCTTAGATCCAGTGATGGGAATTTTGTGTCTCTTGCCTGTCTAGAGAATTGGTGTTGCAATGCATCTACTTTTGGGAAATTCGTTGCCTTCCGAATTCCTCTAGTCTCTATGAGGCTCCAATCATCTAACTCGTCTTCCAATTCGACTCTACCTGGATCTCGAGCTAAATTGCATAGTCTTTGTGGGTAGAATCAGGTAGTGTGGTCCTCTCATTTGGGTTCATGGCATTATCCTTTCAACTGGGTTCTTCGTCATTCTCAAGACTTAGTTCTGTGAAACGCAAGGTGTTCAGGTATGCATCTTCAATGCCATGCTCCCTCCTCTGGGGAGCCCTTATCAAGCGATGATTGAAGCATCAGTCCTCACCAGGCTGGTCAATCTCAAAGCAACATGAAATTGACATGGAGTCTATGGTTAAGGGATTTGCAGCCTCAACGCATGGGAAGTATCATGAATCACTCAGTGGATTCAACCTTAGCTTGTCAAGGAAAGCAGATTGCCTCCCTCTGTTCACACGCTAGTTAATGGTCAGTTTAGGAATCATTGTTGAATTTCTTCATAAGTCTAGTCTTCGCTCTATGTTCAATTATGGAAGGTAAAACTTGTCATAGCTTAGTTGTGGAAGGATCAAATGGAATGAGTCATTTTTTTTGTCATTTTGAATTTTTTTTGTAAGCTTGGTGGGACTACAACTTCATCATGTCCAATATATCACCCTGATCAGGGTAGGGAATTGAACCATTGACTTCACATTAAGGAGTGCCTTAAAAAATCACTCAATCATTGTCTATCCAAGACCCATTGGACGTCATTTTGAAGTTTTCAGTTTGATGTCTAAACAATCTTTTATTTCCAAGGATAAACTTGTAAAACATAGTCTATGTAATATGAAGTTGCTCAATTTGTGTTATTGGATTAGTTTCCCATCTAGGTGGCCAATAGCATAAATTCATACTCTATGTACTCTTTTGCCCCAATAATATAAAGTCGAGCATTACAAAAAAAAGGCATAGAAATTGTTTATAACAACAATAGTAACTTGTCAAATGGGATTATCTCGTGTGGTTGACTCTTAAGTGAGATAATTGTGGGTTGCCCTACAACCTCATTACTATCTTTCGATCTCTTAGGAAAAAAAGACATTATCTTAGTCATTAGACCCACTCAAGTGGTATTTAAGTGGATGTATATAAAAGTTGTCATACATAGTAATTAAAATAAAAAATAAAGTTTCCATTGATTCAAAATTTTATTAATCTTGGTCAATTCAAACTTGGACAAAGTATTTAAGGGAATTGTTCCACCATGTGAAGATCATTGATAAAAATTTGTTTGTACTTGAAATTTCTACGAAATTCATATCAAATTTATGGTCATAAATAAAGTCTTTTTGTTGTGATATTAGCTTACTCTTGCAAAAACATTGAGAAGCTTTAAACATCAAACAAAATTTCCATAAAATGTGTTTTCCCTAGAACCTTAATGTCAAAACATCAAGATGCATATGAGATGTTTCTTAGTGCTTAACACTTGCCTAAAACCCTAAACATATGTTGTTAAACATACTAAGAGATGGAAGGGTAACCTATATATGTTGTTCACCATACTAAGAGATGGAGGGGTTGCAAATGCAGGAGGGATCATTCTTGATTGCAAAGGAAACCAAGAGACAAACTTTGTATAAGGTCTTGGAGAATCTTTGAATAACCAAACTAAAGTTTACACTTTTCTTTAGAGCCTACTCCTTGCATTTTAACTAGAAATAAGGAATTTAATAGTTATCGGGATTCAATTTTGTAATCAATCCAATGGTTTTGAGAGTGCTCCCTTCCATTAACATAGTTGCCTCCATTATATCTCGATCTTGTGAGGAAGCTAGTCATCTCCAAACGATCTTGTTTTTCAAGTTCCCTGGTCAATATTATCAAGTATATAATCAAGCTAAACAGGGCTCACAATATTGAGAAGGGATGATAAGAAAAAGAGGGATGTTATATTATTACCCCATCCCTTAGTCTGTCTCATTTCCAAACCATGACTCCTACCCTCACATTAATTAACCACATGGTGCACAATCAATATAGATGTATCGCATTTGAGGTGAAGGAATTGAACAAGACTTGTGTATAACCCTTTTGCACATATAATCTTAATTGTAGTATGCTCTTTGAATGTTGTTCATGATTTTTTTTTAATGTTGGTGGGATAATGGAATTAGTCATTGATGCACACTTTACAGGCAAGAGTAATAACAACAATATAGCAACAACCTAACCCTATTTATGGATAATTATTTAGAACTTAAGTTTAGGGGATTTGGGCTTAGGTTTCCATGATTTGGTTATTGGATATTGTTAAACACACATGGGGAGCGAGAAAGAATAGGAAAGATAAAGCATGCAATACAATTTTATTAACAATTTGATATACATTTATAGTACAATATGGTGACCGTTGGGATTCACATCCCAAGGTCTCTTG
>APFE030077440.1:50802-106204 GCA_000404065.3 Pinus taeda
GCTGTAATACAAAATGTGCAAATATGCATGGCAGCACTAGGCTGAATGTGCTCTATGAAATGTTGGTATAAAGGGTGGTGGTTTAAGGATGACCACCAACACTGGAACGCTTAGTGCAGTTCCCGGAACTCTTCCAAAATTGGCAAGAAGTTGATGTCTTCTGCTAGAGGAAGTGATCCTATTGTTTTTAAGAGGGAAACCTTCAACCATAAAAGGGAGGTCTCACCCGCATAAAAGGTAAAACTTCAACCTGAAAAGGGAAGTCTCAACCTGTGATGGTTTAAGGATGACCAACAACTCTGGAATGCTTAATCCAATTCCTGGAACTCTTCCAATACTGGCAAGAAGCTGGAGTCTTCTGCTAGAGGAAGTGTTCTCAATTTTGTTCCCGGAACTCTTCCAAAGCTGGCAAGAAGCTGAAGTCTTCTGCTAGAGGAAGTGTCCCAGATTGCCAACTGAAGGCATGGTCACGGGCATCTTTGTCTCTGGCTACAACTCTGAAACTGGTGTGGCAGGTTGTGGCTCAGGCTCGCTTGATGTGGCTTTTGAAGCTTGTAGATGACCATCATTTCCCCCCCTGTCAGATACAAGGTGAGAAGATGGAGAAAACTCAACTGCAAGACTGTTCAATATTCTGGAACAAGTTCTGACATGTGTTTGAAATATCTTCTTGGCTGTTGATGCCCATTGCCAAGAAGCGATCCATCCTAGATGAATCTTTGTTCTTGCAGGACGTTTGTTGCTGAAGCATCTGTGTGAAAAATGGCTGGTTTTATGACAGTGCTTACATGGATGAAGATCAAAACAGTGATCTTTCAGATGGCCAACTCGATCACAGTGTTGGCATTTCACGATCTGTTGTTGTTGTTGCTGTTGTGGAAGAGGAGCAGAGTCTGGAACAGTTGTAGCTGAACTGTCATGAGGAGCAGGTGAACTGTCATGAATGAAACCAGCACTCTGAAACTGAATGGGTTTTGAGTAGACTGGAATATGAAAGGACAAGTCCTTTTTCATATCCAAGACCGGTTCTGTGCTTGTTGTGGACAAGCTGTTCCCAAGGTCTGATGATGGGCTTGGGAAGTGCAGACTGAGTTTCTGCATCTGCATGTACAACTGTTGCTTTATTTGAATGAACAGGAACATTATTGACTTGTTGTTTATGGGAGTCTGTTTCAATCTTCTGAACAGAAACAGGTTTAGAAAGATGACTCCATTGCTGTAGTTCTTCTTGCTGCAGCTTTGTCTCAAGCTGCAAAAACTCAATATTCTCATGTGCAGTTTGCAGAGAGGTTTGGATTTCAAAGAGAGTTTCTTTGTTGACTTTGACCATCTCATCAATAGTGGAATGAATTAGGATATTCAATAACTTTAATGCATCTTCAATTCTGGCCATTTTTCTTCAATGTCACATAAAAAACACAACTGAGGTAACAACAACAGAAAAATAATATTGCACTCTTACTACAAGATCTTGTAAGGGCTTGTCAAGTGGCAACAATGTAGCGAAAATGGTTGATGGAGCAGGACCTAAGTAAGCTGGATGTTACCAAGTTGCATCCACTTTCTCCAGAGGTCATTTCTCGTCAAGCTACAATAAACATTGGTACAATTGGTCACATGGTAAATCAACAGTCCACAGTTCGTTTCAAGAATGAACTAGAGCGTAACATCACTATTAAACTGGGATATACCAATGCAAAAAAATATATAAATGTGAAGATGAGCGTTGTCCTCAACTTCAAACTTCAGAGCATCTGGCTGCTATGGAAATCATGCGTCTTAAACATATAATTATTTTGCAAAACAAAATTGATCTTATCCAGGAGAGTGTAGCTATCAACCAGCATGAGGCAGATCTTCCAAGAATGACAAATTTCAATATACATATTTTGCACACAAAATTAACAGTTTTGATACGGCACCAAAGAAGCTGCTTGCATCAGATTCTCGTCTTCGTCCTGACCGTAGTGCACTAGAGATGGGAGATCTGTCGAAGGCTGGAGCTAAAAAATCCAATTTTAATGCCTCTTAAATGCTACTCCACAGAGGTTAAGAGCACCCGAAATGACCACGTTTGTGGCTATTGCACCATTCAGAGCCCCGGAACTATTTCTGAAAGATGACCCTCGTGACTTCCTTCTCTCCAAAGTCTCCACACATAAACCTGAACCAGTTTATGTATAAGCTCAATGTCTAAAATTGTCAATGCATGGGCTCGAAAATACCAAGAGTAATAAAGACACTCTGACATATAGCTACACACTCAATGCCATTGGATTCCAGCTTGCAGATAATGCCGAGATCCCCTAATGCGGTCGATTCTCTTCAATAGGATGCTTCCAATGTTATGTGCACGTCTTCCTCTTCCTGATGCTTTAAGTGTTTTAGGCAGCCTATTAATCAAGCAATCGATGTCTCCTCACGAAAGCTCTACAATGGACGTTTTCATGCGTTGTTTTGCCACTTTCACCCTTTGAAGTTAGGCTAGTCGTTAATCTTTCGTCGATTCTTCCTTGCCACTCGTATCGCAGAATGTCAGGGCTTACCACAACCCACATCCACTGACATGTAAATGACAATATAAAGCCATCTGAATAGCTACCACCAAACCAAAATGCAGTGACCCTTAAATATAAATTTTGAATGCAGAGTTATCCAAAGGAAATAGCGTTTTAATAGTGAATCTGGTTGATATTTCATTGAAATGCAAGTTTACGCTCTGCTCCTTCACCAGCAATCTAGTGGTCCGGCCGCATCACAGCTAACATTAATGGTAAACCTATCACCATTTTGGAAAAATCATATCCATGTCCACATTTGAAGGATTTTCCATCATTGAAGGATTTTCCACTGGACTTCTAGAAATGGATGTTTTCAAAAATGTCAATACGAGGCATACATCGATCTTAATTTCAATGTAACATTTCCGTATAAGTTATAACAAATTTTCAAATGGATGAATAATTGTGTTTAACAAATTCTAGTAATCTTTGTGGGAAACCCAAAAAGGTTAGAGCAGATGTTGCAGTTTATGTCTGAGGCTGCAAAGTCATTGTTAAAGCAAAGTTCTATGCATGTTTCACCGTGGAGAACGCTCAAATACATGCATGCAAAATGGTTTTCTGCTTGTACAAGAATTGCAGGCTTCGATGATTCATCGGTTCCGATTCCGAACGCTTGCAAGGCGAGTATAACACACGAATGCAGAGAACAGTTACAGCACCTCAAACAATACTTGAAGTAGTGAGGATGTGGATATCAGCGGCCATTAACACAACTAACACAGGCATTCCTAACGTAAATTAACTTTCTGTTAAAGCTCGTGATCAAGCTTAGGTATCATGGGTGTCAAATTTTGAGTGTTTCGCCCATTTTGGTCTGCTAAACTTGAACAAAAACGTTGCTCTACCAATACATTACCACTGGCAGAAACTTGTAAAGCGCTGAGCAGAAACATTACTCTGCCAATACATTACCACTGGCTGAGGAAATTGAAACGACACACACAAGGACCAATCTCTCTTAATATGGTAATTGCACCCCACACCCAGCACCAACCAACTTTCATGAGCGCCAGGGTTGACAGGAAGATTTCAGAGCGTTAGAGTAGGTGGACAGTGATGGGGAGCGTTTTTATGAAAACGAATCTGATAACATGTCAGATTCACAACGTATACATAAAAATCCTAAATATGTGAGGGCAGTGCAGGTGTGGCAGACAGAGCGCAGGTAATGAGGGCTAGGCCAACGCTATTCAAGGCAGCTCAGACCAGTTGCTCAGGGAATAACCACATCTCATTTTTTTTATTTTTCATTTTTTTTAACTAAAGGATGAACCCTGAGAAAGAAAACAGACCACACATCATGGCTCTGATACCATGTTATACACACATGGGGAGCGAGAAAGAATAGGAAATATAAAGCATGCAATACAATTTTATTAACAATTTGATATACATTTATAGTACAATATGGTGACCATTGGGATTCACATCCCAAGGTCTCTTGGACTGCTTTTGTCCATTCGACTTCCACACTAACCCATTAAGGATTAGGTGTCCAACAGATATTGACTCTTGTGTGTTGAATTCTTCTATTATATTTTGAAAGCCAATTGTCTCTCTCAAATTGAAGGTCTACTTTATTCTTGTGACATTAATAGTGTTGATGATTTTCCTATTTTTAAATGGTAATTCCTTTTTGGGGGTCTTAGTGCCCCTATTTGGGTCCTAGAGTCTAGGTTTTCCCCTAGTTGATTGGGTAAACAACAAGGTGTTTCTAGTGTCTAGGTCCAACTTTTTTTTTAATAAAATTTGGTAAGTCGCTCATTCAATAATTTGATTGATTATAGGGAGGCTCAAGACATCAAGAGAGCCCTTCACCGGGACAAAGAGTCCATTGAGTGTAATAGGGAATACATTGTATCATTCACCACAAATATTCATGAGAATGAACACCAGTACTCTACTCAAAATTCCATAATTATGACAACTTTGGCACAATGAAAACTGCAAATAAACACTCCCTCGAAGAGTGTAAGATGCTCAAAAACCTACTCCACATGAGTAAAAGTAATTAATCAACAACCTCAAACTTTAGAATGTCCACATAATTTATATGGACATTGGGAACTAGGAACCAAATCTAACCATTATAGAGCTAGAAGAGGTACAACATTATCATTTTTCTCATTAAATGTTGTGTATTTCAAAGTAGTTTATACCTTAAAAGAGTTTTTTTTTTTTTAATACATTAGTAAGAACATATAGGGTGTATTTACTTAAGAAATAAAACTCTATGTATGTATCAAATAATGATCTAGCATTTTTATTTAAAAGTTAAGGCTAACAAATTTTGTAATTCTATTGTTTAGACTCAATTACATCATTTTATAAATAAAATTTCTACCATTTTTTTTTTAACTATATCCTAATAGATGAATTACAAAAAAATAAATTGAGCAAAATTAACCAACATGTGTAGTAATTGGAGAAAGACTACCTTCAAGTCATTATGATTATGTGGACTCTTGGTGTGAGAAGAGGATGGAGACATTGTCTGTGCACATGAAAAATAGAGGTTATTGCCATAATAGGTTATGTCCTATGTGGATGAGAAGAAGCTCCACGAGGACAATATTGGAAATCGATAACTTTGCCACAACTTGAGCATAATACCCTTGCCCATATGCACTTGAGTAGCCACTTAAATGAGAAGATGTAGTTGAAGATGCCACTTCGACACTTAAGATGTGAAGTTGTGAATGAGAATTAGATATTAGTTTATTTATATTGCCTCATTCCACTCTTAATGTGAGGATAATTGTTGTTTTAAAATATAAAATGAAGTATTTATTTACAAATTCCTCCTAAGTCATTAAAAGACATGTTAATGTTTGCTTCCATTTCCACTAGCATGTGGATATTTAGTGGAAATAATATTGTAGTGTTCTTATTTTTTTTTGAAATAAAGCACTATGAGCATGTAATATACCCGGGTTAAAGGTTCATGTAATAAAGTTAATGAAGGAAAAATAAGACCAAGGTCATGGGACACGTATTCCAACCTAAATGTTGGGTAAAACATCCTAGTGGGTGTTCATTTGGTTTATTATGGCTAATGAAATTAACAAAGGCATTGAGAAGGCAAAGAAACATTAATTTTCATTTTATTTATGAAAACAATGAAAGATAGGAGAAAAGGAATGTGAAAGGTCACAGGTTGCATGTGAGGAGGAAATTGAAGAAAAATAGAGGAAATTGAAGAAAATAAAGGCCCCAGTAATAAAAAGGCTTATGAGGAGCAGTTCACAGCTTTTGTCAGTGTGTGAAACCTTTTGTCAATTTTAGCTTGGAGCTCTCTCTCTATTCTATCTCTCTCACACTATTGCACTCTTAAAGCATTCTTGGAGCACTCTATTATTAGAGAAAGGAAGGAAAAGGAAGGACAAGAAAGCCAATGAAAGCAAGGGAGAGTTGGATCAAGTGGCCACAATGGGATTACTTTGCAAGTATCAAGTTGCATGTATGATTTCCTTGCTAGTTTTGGCATGCAGGGTACATGTGTGTGTGTATTTGGTTCTCTTGTTGTCATTGCCATTGGTTTTGCCAACTGTAACAGTGGTTTCAGCCTTGCCTTGACATTTATGGATAACCATGGTGTGATGGGGTTCTTTCATTTGGTTGAGATTTGGATTATTGGATGGTTTTAGAACCGAGTGAGGTGGTCTCAGGAAAATTCCCAAGGGCCTAGGAACCCCTTGACCGGTTTTGGCGAGATTGCAGTAAAGCTTGAGGGTGGAGATGGGAAGATTCCTCAAGCTATTGGTGAAGAAATCTGGAGGCATCCAAGCTTGTTTAGGGCCTAGTGATCCCTTGACTAGTTTTGGTGGGATTGCGGTAAATATTGGTAGTGTATGTTTTTGTTTGGGCCTAGGAATCCCTTGACCAGTAATGGTGGGATTGTAGTAAAGCCTAGTTGTATTGGTGCTTGTTTCTGGCCTAAGAGTACCTTGACCGGTTTTGGCAGGATTGCGATAAAGCCTATGGAAGTCTTGGTTGTTTTGTTGGGAGTCCCACATTCATGCTCGGAATATGGTACGAGGGTGATTGGCTGAAAGAATGATTTGGTTTAGCCCAATCTATGGTCGGGTGTTATGTGGGAGTCCCTGACTTGGTTGGATTTTGCATATGTTAATAAGAGTTGTTTTCCTCTTATATTTTATGAGTAAATGTACTTTTTATGATATGTCTTTGATGGTTATTCTATTATTGTTAGTATTTTGGTTATATGTTGGTTATAAGCATGGTTTTATGACAGATTCTAGTTATGGTTCTTATCATGTTTTGATTGGTCAATGGTTGGTTATTGAATGTGTGACATAATAGATGTTATTGTATCTATTATGAGAGGGCATTAGACCTTCTTGATGATTTTCAAATAAGTATGAGACCCCTATGTTAAGATATGCACTCATGACCCATAGATTACATGTTCACAATGTGTTTGACGAAATGTATGTCATGGTTAGGCCTAGTTAGGTCAAGTTCTTGACTAAGTTTTGCTTTAATGGATTTGTCCTTGTGTCATTCATTGTTCTGGAAAGTTTTGTCAAGTTCTAGGTAGGGGTATGGATCCTAGCCCTGAAAAAGTGGTTCAGATTCCAGGGTCGCATGCTCAGAACTAGGAAATCGGGACTGTAGTCACAAGGAAGCAGGGTTATCCATGCGACTGGAGGGTTATAGTCACTAGATTTCCTTGTTATGCAAGCAACTAAGAGACCATATCACTAGAAAGGAAATTTAGTTCAGGGTTAGGGCATATGGAGTGGTTGTTTAGCTCCCGGGGTGTCCTACAACTCCTAAGGAAAGTCAGTAAAGTTTCGGTTTGTCAATTCCACTTTCTTAACTATACATTAGAGGTTGAGTCATGCCATAGTAGCCCTTAGCTCATCTTTACCCTGACAGGTTGGTGAAAGTGGGTAGATATGGGAGGGGTGGTTACAAATCATGTAGGTTGGAAAGTATTGATTATTGTAATTTCATAAAGGAGAGATCAATCTACATATGACTAAGTGTTGTGGCCACCAACAACCCCCCTTCTTATTTAGTATTACTGTTAATACTAAATAATGGGGGACCCTTAGTTATTAAATCCAAGGAAGTTAAAGTAGCATTTACATTTCTTTTTCGCAAATAAAGTTACCATCATAAGCTTAGGAAGCTCCCTTGGAAACTCTTAGAATCTAAGTTTATGATAAGGTAAAAATTATCTTATCAAGGGAAATCACATCGCAAGAAAATAGCGGGATTCCACCTAACAAACACAATCCCAATATTCACGAGATAACAATAATGACCAAATATCACATCGCATTTAGCATAACTTACTTAAAACACTTCAAAAAATCTGCCGATATACGATGGCACCAATCGCAAGATCGCATCTCGCAAGGAACGGGTTAACAAAAAAATTGTCATACATAATATTCCTACGATCTGCGATATTCCGATTTTGCGATGTTGCGATATTGCGATTTTGCGATTTTGCAATTTTGCGATTCTGCGATTTTGCGATCTACGATGTTGTGGTAGCAATCGCAAAATCGCTCCATCGCAAATCTTTTGGGCTCGTTATTCAAGAAAAGTGGTTTCCATAAGCTGACACATGGTTATGCGCTTTAAATGATAATAAAAGAGTTAGCTGTTAGTTATTAATAGAATATGGGTGCGTTCTCTTCAAAGAACATTTCAGGTAAGGTGGTATATTTGGTATGTCTGCGGCATTTAAAACTTTCCCATCACCCTTACTTGTCATTAAATTTCACCTCACTTGTGAATTGCAGGCACGGAGAGCACAAGACTATACAAAACAATACGGAGGCTGAAATGGGAAAAAAAAAAAAGCAAAGCCCTGAGCTCTGAAGAAGAGAAAATGGTGCCTTTGTATACAGACACGACTTGTAATAGAGACGCAGGAATAGCTACGTGGGAAGGCATGTATAACATGCTCGAAGAGGAGAATCCCAGAGTAATGGAGGTTACAGCTGTTGCAGGCTCACAAAGCTCTTCTAAAGCATCCCTTGTAGAGCTAGCTTGCTCATTTTTACATCGGATAGGAGCAAGGCCAAGAATCCTCCCATACACAGACATGGTCAAATGGATATTGGATACCGCAAAAATAAAAAACAGAAAGTTCAAGGTTCATGGTCAAGGACTCATTGGTTCATTCGTTGCACAAGATTTAAAGCTTATGTATCATCTACCATAGCTATAGGTAATCTACAATAGACAGTTTACAGAGAAATTTGTAAAAGAAAATCCGGACCTAGCAGAAACTACCAAAGATTGTTCTAGGAGAGATGAGCCGCTGAAGAAAGAAAAACACGGTATGTACAATACTGGTTCCCTTACCTCTCCATACTGCTTTGCTGCTGCCATGCTCTGTAGAATATTTGGAATGCCAGATAATAACAAATTCTCATGGGAGTGGCTTCCATTATTGGATGCTGCCACAAATGCCACCATTGTAGATTGGGCCAGAATTTTGTCTGATAACCTGGCTACAGCCATTGGAAGTTACCGGTCCAAAAGAGCTACGACTCAGAGGATCTATCCTCCTTTTTACCTTTCTGCATATATAATGGACGCAATATGTTATGTTTCTAAGTTCCTTGTTATGGGTTGGAAGTGGACGACACAAGACCCTCTACCCATTCATGTCTATCACAAAGAGTTATGGGACTCTCAGTTCGTTCCATACTTCTACCAAATTTGTGATGGAGTTATGTTGCCCTTGTATAGAATTTTGTATGATAAAGACCCTACAAGATGCTCGCCTGAAGAAGAAGTAGACATCATCACCGTCGCAAGATGGTTCAGGGAAGAAATGTTTACTTATGTCAAGGTTTTTGGAAGTTCTGCACCCCTCATGTCCTGCCTTTATATATCCCTGATAAACTCTTAGCCTGAGAGATCGCCTACCGAACCTGTGGGAAGGAGGCCTAACTAAAGAATTAAAAGACAAAAAGAAGGTTGTATGGCCACAGTTTCCTATAGCCTGTGGGGCCTTCTCGCTATTCGATGTAGGTCACGCCTTTACAGAAGTAAAGAATATCACATGCTTATAGCTATTCAAATTCACATGGCGTGGCAAGAGACGAACGAGGGTAAAAGAGCAGGTGCACCAAGAATTAATGAAAATCACAAGGAAATTCTCTTTAACAAATGGGACGAGCAAATTAGAGGGGTAGAACAGGCAGCAGAAGGAGAAGCCATGGCGGCGAGTAGAATTATTCATTGTGTAAATGAAAATTTACACATGGAAAATTTGATCGCAGAGACCACTCCAGGGTACTTACCAAACGCTCAACAGCTAGAAGCAGATTGGAAACATAGAGCTCAAGAAAAGGCCAAAGTAATCCAAAGGCTAAGAAAGTTAAATTGGGATTGTTACTGGACATACTTGGTGAAGCCACATAGCCAATGGATGACTGTTAAGTGCATTATAAATGCGACCGAAAAATTGGCACCAGCTCTCATAGATTATGTTTTCTCAGCCCAGTTAAAAGCGGAAGTCAGCCACCCAACTCTCCTTAAACAGATGCTACATACATGTGATTTCAGAGATCAAGTACAAAAATAGTTTAATTTTAGTTTTAATTTCATTTTATTTTCCTGAAAAGAGGCCGGTCATTTAAACCGCATCCTTTAGTTTTGTAATAATTTATTTTTAGAATTAGTCAATAGTATTTAAACCCTTCTCATGCATTTAGAGAAGGGTCCAGAAATTTATCAAAGACTTTTCCTTAGAACATGCACTTTTGCACCCTCAGAGGAGGTTTTGGTGAATGAATGGAATGGGGTTTATTTGATATTTGCATTTGATATCTACTACTGATGTTGCACTTCTGTACTCTTAGTGGATGTTAAATCAAGGAGAGATAAATCAATTTTTGCTTGAAGCTCATGAGTAGGAATAGTTATAAATGGTACTTTTATCTCTAAACTATTTCTGCTTGTGCGTTAAAGTGATATTCAGTTTTTAGTTGTTTATATATTACAGCATGGATGTCTGAGTTATCATTTGGAACTTTTGTACGATGATAACTATTTGTTTATGTTTAGTGTATGAATAGCTCATTAATGTGATAAGGTTTTCACAACTCTTTCGTCTAACTTCTTATACGAAGTAGTTCATCTTTATCGAATTCTTTTCTTATGATAACTGAATGATCTTTATTACCAGTTATTGTTTGAAATCTTTTTAGATCACATAGAAGAAAGATCACACCCCGGGTTAGCATAAATTTCAATGTTTTTCTGTTTATTAGAATATAATAGCATAGCATTAGATTAGATAGAAGTATTCCATTTAGAACATAAACACCTATCTTTCTCACACACACACACACTGAATTGGGAAACTGGTCCCATATCCCCAGTCGGACCCGCTATACCAAGCGGATAAAGAGCTGCCAACCAAGGTCTGGACCGGGCGGGTATCCCCCTTGTTGTTGACCCGATTTTTGGGGCCCTCAACACTAAGTTGCTAAGTAATATAGCAAGTGAAGGTACCAATCGTTCAAAATCCATAGTGATATAACTACTTGTAGGTAGTACAAATGGTAAAATATCAAAAAATAGAAGATAATTTTGCAAATGAATGAGAGAGAGATAAATTATTATATGGGTAAGTTGTTACATAATAGAGAGAATCCATGGTTCCAGCTACTCCACATGCAAAGTGGTGTAGTTATTTCTCCATAGCATAAAGGGAAAAGTGTCAATGTTCAAAAGAACATTGATAAAGGAAGGTGGTATAATTGCTTTAGCATCGACGTTGTTGGACACTTGGCTAGTTTGGTACCAATAGGCGCCCAATTTAAATTGCTATGAAATAGGTGCACCAGTCTATACCAAAATGGTTACTGGGGATCCAATCCACAAATGTGAGAAAGCATCCCTTGGGTTCCCAAAGGAAATTGCTTCTCCAACAATAATAATGACAATATATAAGATTATTTTATATATCATGTTGTGATTTGATGTCTGGGATGTGGCATTGCCATACAAACAACCCAAGTCCAAACCTCGATATATATATAAACCCTTCCTATAGATGTTTATAGGTAAAATATGTAAAACTATAATTATTTAAAAGTAATATAATTAAAAAATAAAAAATGTTGTGATAGAGTTCATCTTATTATCGTGCTCCATCATTTAAAAAAATTGAACTTTCACGAGGACATGTGTTTGCCAATTGTAAAACAAAATTTAGAGTACAAGAAATGAGAAATGATTAGAAAGTCAAATATCTAGCTTAACCTCTGATTATGATGGATTTATGGTATATTTTAAAATCACACTTTTTTTTATTAAGTTTACAATATAATTTTATAAAGGAATAATAACATTTGGTTGTATATAGTTCATTTAAATTTGTGGGTGGATGTAAGATAAACAAGATCAATAGCTACGATGCAGCATAGTCCTTACCTCTATCAATAATTAATTTCGCATACACTTCTTCAAACAACCATCTCTGCACAACCACCACTGCACAACTTCCTTTGCATAGTTATCTTTGTTCTTAATAATGCTTTTCAGTTAGTCATTGACATTCGAAGCAGTTATTAGTTGATGTGGGTCCCATATCTCGTGGGGAGGAATAATGACAACATAACGGTTTGAAATATGTGTGGAAGGATGGTGTCTTTAGCAAGGAACTTAAACCTCCACACTCACACATCTCCGCTCTTTGATGAGGCATGATCACTAAAAATAACATATTTTTATATGTGAGACCGATGTCAAATAAGCATTTACATGTTCGTAGAAGTTTTGATACACCTATGACATGCAAAAAAACATGCAAAGATGTGCATCATGTCAAGTTGATTGAAGTATTTTAAACTTCAAGCAAGGAAAGGAAGATGTTATAAGAAAGTCTAGATGACCACATGAAGGAAGATGTATCTATACATTTGATAATAAATAGATAAAGTTGTGTCATTACATAGTTGTAGATAGAATGGTTAGAATGTTATATCTCATAAGCATGATGAAATAAAAAGGAACTCTTCCTTCTGCATAATACATGAAGGAATGAATACAATGTGCCTTTACCTCTTCTACATTATGACATGATATGACCTCATGAAGGAAATGAGGCGGTTAGCAACTATGGCTCCTATGATGAAGGAACTATGTATAGAATATCCCGAGGAATAAATATGTGAATAAATATGAAAGAATATTTCGTAAAACATGTATTTATAGTCACACAAGATAAGACAAGTGACAAACATATGATAACAAGAAGGATTAGCTATGACATCTCCATGGAGAAGGTATGAAGACCCTGATATATATGTTGGAGAAGGAGAACCTTGGTAATGTATGTCTTGGAGATGGATTCCTATAGTATGTGAAAGGATATTTATATTGCAAGAAGAGGATGTCATGAAAAAGGGCCAACATAAAGAGGTAATGTCGATTTGATGTTAATTTTTTTTCAAAAGAAATCATATGGTTGGGTTGTAACAGGGCTACCAAAAGGGGGTCTTATAAATTCATCTACAGCTAATACACACGAGATTGGATGTAAGATCCTAAAAGAAACATGACTTGGAAAAGGTAGTAGTATGAAGGTTACTTGATGATGACTAAGAAGGTCACTTCCTAATGAAGAGAAGGATGACATGACTATTAGTTCAAAAATAGGTTTTGTTGAGGCAAGAGATGGAGAAAATGGTTGATGCCATATGAAGAAGTTGTAGAAGAAGATGGCTCCATGATGAAGGAGTTAAAGTTTATCCATGGCATTATTATGCATAAACGAGGAGTGACATAAATAACCTATAGTACCATCATATCTACCAAAGAGCAGACATTTGATGTTGTAAATAAGTCCTTAGCTAAGAGAGAGCTTGGGCAGACCCTTGTTAAGAGGGAACTTGGGTATATTCCCTTTATAGGAATGAGTAGATCCTCCCTAGTTGAGAGGGAGAGATAGAGACATCATTATTGTATTCTTTATGAAGAAAGAATGGAGGATTGGTAAGCATATAAGGTTGATACAATACTCTTTGAGGATGAGGTAGGGTATCCAATAGGTAAGAGTAGTCGAAGAGGAAATTCCTTGAGGATGTGGTAATCCAAGACAACAATGGTCTTAGAAGGACATACCTTGTGAACATTCAAATGGGGTATGTTCCTTGAGAGACAATGATGAAGGTGTCTATAAATTATTTGTCTCCCTAGCATTGTGCTCTAATCTAGTGGAGAGATAGACTTGTTAGTCAAGTCCTTGCTATATGAAAATGTTGGTTGATATGATGAGATTATGAGATGGCTTACTAATCCAGCTCTTCTTATGATAATTATTAAGTATGAGAATTTCCATGTACCTTGTATGTATTAAAATTACCTCACTAGTTAAGAGGGAGTGTTCAAAAGTGTAACTAGGTTTAGTCTTCATAATGTCTTATGTAATCTTTATTTTATGTATTTGATATAAAGAGAAAAAGAAAATTTATTATTTTGTAGCATGGGTTTCATGATCAAGGTAATTTTATTTATAGTTCAAGTGCCCATTGTGTGCTCCTAGGTATTTTCCATGAACTCAAGAAGTAAAAGAAGTCATTGTTATATGTAGAGACCCTACTGGGCAAGTTGTATCATGTAAAAGGAATTTTTTTAGAGTCAAAAGAGTTAAATTTCCTCCTCCAAGACCAAGTCATCATGCTAGAAGACAAGTCAGCCTAACAGTGAAATGTCAACCTCATTACAATTACTTGACGTTCTTAAATAAGCCTAGATAAGAGAATCTTGACCTCATTTGAAATGGAATACAATCAAGTTCGACTTTAATAAAGATATACTTAATAATTAGAGAAGAAGAGGAGAAAAAGAGGGAAGATAAATTGAAATTTTGGAGAATATTTTAGGGTTGAATCTCCCACCTATGCGAAAAAAATTAGGGCATTTTTGAGTTGTAGAAAGACTGAAATTGAAGTCACATCAAGGAGTCAGATTTAGTGTCAAAAAGCATCAAGACTAAAGACCGAATAATCAAGGAAAGAGAAGAACACTAAGCGAAGGAAGAAGTATATCAAATTAACCATATTTCCCCACACATGTGAAATTAGGGTTTCTTCAATTAGGTCAAGAGTACAACCAATAAATTACAAGTCTGAATATATGAATTTAAAGCAGTGTTGAAGGAGGTTGACTTAGGTTAATTTTGAGAGGAAGAAAGTTCATCTGAGGAGAGTTTGGCTTGGTCATGGAGTAGTCTTTTTCAAGGGTTTTAGGTCCTGGAATTCATCATTTCATTATTAAATAAGAAGAGAAGAATTCTTGTGGGTTTTCCTCTAAGGAGGAGAGGTCTTTTCCCTTGGTAGTAGGCTACATTTTGTGTCCTCTTTCCTAATTCATATTCATAGTTTGGTAGTTTTTTGATGATAATAATACAATAATAATTAAGTGAAATCAGAATATAAGTACACAATAATAATCGAGTTAAGTAAAATAACATCACAAGTAGTTAACAAAGTAATAGAAATCATCCTAATCTAGGTTCCTTAATTTCTCAACAAAATTAGCCCAAATGATTTCTACGTTCTTTTGGCTTGGGTGTGAGCATCCTATAGATAATTTTATATAATTTTATGGGTAGTATTTAGGTTGAAATTCTGCATTATTATTGTACAGTGTATTTCTAGTGAGATTAGAAGTTTGCATCTCATTGTGGGTGTAATTTTTTCTTGGAGTTATGCCAAACCATTTATGAGTTTCAATGGGTTTGGTGTGAGGAGCTCCAGGTTAATGTTTCATAATTTTCTGAGTATTTTTGATGGCATAAATTCCAATTCTTCTCCAATAGTAGCTATGACAACAACAATATTTTCTGGGTGATTCACATTTTTTGGGGCTTTTAGGGTCAACTGGAATTAGCCCAATATTTTTTTGGATTTGGTAGATTTTGGTTAGAGAAGCCTCTAGTTAATTTTTAGAAATTTTAGAGAATATTTGAGGGCATAAATCACAGTTCACCTCTAGCAGAAATAATAGTATAATTGTTTAGCAGTAATTCAAAGGTGCAACTTATTTATTTCTACTTCTATTTTGGAGGCCCTATGTATTATTGTAATAGATGTTCTCCATCCATCACTGCAACTATTTCTATCAAGAATTTTATATGTAATTTTCTCTAGTAAATAAATAAAGCTGCTCAATTCTCTATTTCTTCTGTTATTTACAATTGTGGCATTTCTGGGTTTATTTGGAAATGTTATTTCAATTTTTCCACAATTTCATGGTTATTGTTATGGAAATTCTTGGAGAAATTTATGGTAGAAACTTTTAAGCAATTTCCCAAGAAAATTAAGAAAAATTCTAAATGAGGACACTACAGATACTTTATCATCAAAGAGTTCCAAGTGAAAACAATATTTCTTATAAAATAATTGGTCATTTTCTCATGCACATAATATCTTAGATAAAAAATCACAAACACTTGAAGGAGGGGCAACATTGGACCAATATTGTACTAGAAACATCTCATAATATAAGTGAAATTTGACATGGTATTGACAACAACATGTGTCATGAACAACGATATGCGCGACATGCCATGGTTGAAGCTTCACAATTATGTTAAGGGAAATGTTCATGTCAGTGTTACCATTCATAAATTTATAAAATAATTCCATTTCAATGACATGTGTTATATGTTTGGCATGAATTTCATAAACCCCTCTAGATATACAATGTCACACAATGTCCTTTTCATTTGGTGACACATGGGAATTCAAATGCCAGAACTCTTTCACACTTTCTATCACATTACCTAGAATTATAACTTGATAATATTTCCTACAGATATTAGGCCAATATCCAAGTTCATCATTATCATCTAATTGAATCCTAAAAAATTTATGCCTCTGTATACATTTTCTTGATGTTTTTTAAATTCTTTTTTCATTGATATCAACCAATTTCTTGCAGTTACTTTTCTGGGAACACCTATTAACAATGCTCTACAAGAACTTTTACCACCTCAAGATTGATTTTTTTGAAGTTTACCAAGAGTTGGTGTCACATCTTTTCATACTAGCTCATTTATCTACACCTTTTTCGAATCTCTAATTCCTAGTAACTGGATTGTGTTTCTTAGACCTTGGTGTTTTAAAAATCTATGTAACATTTGAGCTTGTGCTATGATAGTCTTACCTTCAAAAAAAAAATGATCGCCACATTTAGTTTATCCCAAATGTCCCATTCATTCATTGGTGGCCCCAATTTTTATTTATTTATTTATTTATTTTTATTTTTTTTATTTTTGGATGCATATTCTTCATAAAATCGTCATGAAAGATAATATTCTTGTAACTTCTAATTATTTTCCTTGTTTTCCTAGATGTGGTAGGTTATTTTTTTGTGTTAGATGTTGTCCCTGTATAATAAAATATATATTTTTCATTTGCAAGTTTTACGTGTGAAAATCAAACATTTTTTAAATCTTAAAATGGTGACTTTGAAATAATTTAATCTAACAACTACAAAATTCAAAATTTAAAACATCAATTGACTAACATGTACTATTATCAATATTGACTTCGTCATTTGTGTGGTCAATATTCGCATTGACAACTTCATTGACTTCTCTCTTTTCCTCACCATTTCCATGTCCATCCACATCTCTTTCAAGCCCTCAATTGTTTACCTCCACCTCTCCTTTAGGTTATCTATTTGGTACCTCCACGTCTTCTTCACACTCTCTATTTGGTACCTCCACATTTATTTTAGGCTCTCTATTTTCCCTTAGTGCTTTCCTCTGTTCTTGTAGTTTCTCTTTTTTCTTCCTTTAAGTCAATTCTCATGTGATCGTAATTTTGTTTACAATTCCTTGGTTTTACCATGTTCAAAAATTTAAAAATCTAAAATTTTATTTGAAAAAAATCACATGTGGTTTCAAACTTATAATAATAGATATTATTCAAGAAAAATTCGAATTATATGAAAGGAAAATTATAGTATATGCCACAATCAAATTGCACAATCCATTTTTCCTTATATCAAACTGTTATGAAACCAACCCACAAATAGATAGACCAACGACTTAAAAATTATCCTCTCGAAGGGGGAAACCTCATTTACATTACATAAATGAACAATTTTTGGATGATTCAAATGAAAAAAATGACCTTTCTATATATAGGAGTCTAAGGGGTCACAATATAATCAAATCCTACATAACAATAATAATGTAAGGGCAAAATAATCGCAATAGTGGGCTTCTATGGGGCACAATAATAAAAATATGGGGACTACATGGGAGAAAAAATAAAAATAAGAGGGCTACAATAACAATAACAATAAGGGTATACACTAAAGTGCCATAAATGGGGTCATTTTTCATGCAGTATGGAAGGAATTTTTATACAACGATTCAGCCAAAGGTAACCACTTGACCATTATGTTTGTTTATCATATACAAAACAATGAAGATATCCTTCCAAAAATTTGTTCACTTTTGTAGTTTTCCCCTTAGATTAAGGATGATAAGATGAGCTATGAGCTAATTGAGTACCCAGAGAAGGAAATAATTACATGCAAAAATTTCTAGTGAAAATGGGATCTTTGTCGCTTACAATAATCTTTGGGTTTCCATGTAGATTTTGAATTGTTTCCATAAATGCAGTAGCAACTGTACTGGATTTAAATAGATTAGATAATGCACAAAAGTGTGCATACTTGGTAATCTATAAACTACCACCATGATGACACTCTTTCCTTCAGACTTGGATAAACATGTGATAACATCCATTGAAACCTCTTCTCAATGTTGACTTGGAATGGATAAAGGTTGTAATAGACCAAGGGTCTTAATTGTATCAACTTTATTTTGTTTGTAAACCAAGAATTTCACCACAAACTTTTGAATATCATATTTAAGGCCATCCCAAAAAAGCTCCTTCTTGACCCTGTGGTAACATTTTAAAATTCTTGAGTGCTCTCCTGAGGGAGAGGTGTGAAATTCCAAAAGAATATTTTATTTGATTTCTAAATTACTAGAAATATATAAGCGAACTTTGTGCCATAATAATCATTTTTCTAGCTAACTGTATAAGATGTACTGAGATCTAGATGCAACTTTTGAATGAGTTTCCACACTTCTTCGTCATTCTTCCATTCATCCCTTGCTTAGATTATCTAATCTGGTTGGATAGTTAAAATGGCACAAAGCAATGCTTCCACATTCTCATCCCTTCTTGAGAGTGCATCTGCAACAACATTTTTCTTCCCTTTTTTGTTTATGATTTCAAAGTCATAACCGAACATCTTTGTGACCCATTTTTGCTGCTATTCTGAAGACAATATTTGTTCCAAAAGGTATTTAAGGCTATCATCGTGTAGTTTTTACCTTGAAGTGCCTTCCCATTAGGTAAGTTCTACATTGCTTTAGTGGATGTAGTATTTCCAACATTTCCTTCTCATAAATAGGTTTGTGTAAATATTTTCCTTTGATTGGAGGGCTTTCAAAAACAACGAGTCTTCCTTATTGCATTAAAACAACACCAATTCCATTTCCTGAGGCATCACATTCCACAATTAAGGTTTTTGTGAAGTTTGGTGTAGCTAATATTGATGCTTGGCATATTTCCTCTTTAAGATGTTCAAAGGCCTTAGTTGCTTCTGGAGTCAAAGAAAATGAATCTTTCTCCAATAATGTTGTTAGAGATGTTGCTATTGTCCCATAATTCTTAACAAACTTACAATAATACCTTTTCAACCTAAGAAATCCTCATAGATGCTTTATGGTTGTGGGGATTTTCCATTCCTTAATGGCTTCAATTTTTTTAGGGTCTACATTAACACCCTCATTAGATACAATATGACCTAGATACTCCACCTCCTGTACTCCAAAGAAATAATTGGAGGTTTTGAAATATAATTATTTCTCCTTCAATAATTTGAGAATGGTCTCAACATGTTGAACATGATCCTTCCAAGACTTGTTTTAGATTAGTAGATCATCAAAAATACTAACACAAATTTTCTAAGAAATGGTTTGAAAATGGAATTCATCAAGCCTTGAACTATAGAAGGTGCATTGGTAAGGCCAAAAGGAATGACCAAAAATTCATAATGACCCTCATGAGTTCAAAATGTTGTTTTCAAAATGTATTCAATCTTAATTCTAGTTTGATGATATCCTTAATGAAGTTCTAACTTGGTGAATTAAATTTCTCCATGTAATTCATCCAATAATTCATCAATGACATGAATGGGAAATTTATCTTTAATAATGAGCTTGTTTAGCTCCCTATAATCTGGACCCCTGTGCCATGATCCATCCTTCTTATGCACCAATACTACTAGATCGAAGAATGAACTTTGACTAGGTTGAATTATACCGAACTATAGCATTTATGCACCCATATGTTCAATTTCACTCTTTTGGGCATAGGGATATGTGTAAGGCTTGATGTTGGAGGAACACTTCCTAGAATCAAATTAATAGCATGATTATGATCACAAATAGGTGGGAGGCCTTTGGGAGTGTCAAATACCTTGGAATGATTGTCAAATACTTTTTTGGAGATGTGGAGAAATAAATGATTTCGATGTTTGAACCTCTAGTGAGAATAATTATGCAATTACACCCCTTTATTATTTCTTCAGAATCTTTGTCATGCCATTAGAGTTGATTATATTTCCTAGTTTCCCTGTGATACACCTTAATTCAAATTCCTTTCCTTCCCAAAAAAAATTCAAGAAAATTTCTTGAAAATTAAAAGCAATCATACCCAAAGATTGTAACCATTGGACTCCTAGTACAACATAAACACCCATCATTGGAATGGAAAGAATTGGACTATTCAATACATATTCCCCGATGGTTATATTGATATTATGGCACTTTACAAAGCAACTTATAGTTCCTCCATTTGCAACCATCACTTGAAACTCTGGTGCTGAATATAGGAATAAATTCAATTCCTTGGCTATCTTACAATGAATAAAATTATGGGTATTACTTGAATCAACTAGCACTATTACCTTTTTCTTCTTGATATTTCCTTCTATATTGAGAGTTTGAAGAGTGGCAATTCATACCAATTCATCACAATATATGGTCGTATTCATTTCTTCTTTATCTAGGGTTGGTTCTTGATGTATATCCTCTTATTTTGAAGTTTCTTGTTCCTTTTCTCCCCACTCTTCACAATCTATGTAAAATAATTTCTTCTCAACGCACTTATGAACTTTAGTGTATTTTCTATCACAATTGTAACAAATCCCTTTTGCTCATTTTTATTTAAATTGTTGTGGTGTCAACATTGTAGGTTGTGGAAGGATAGGAGCAACAACACTTCCATCTTTATAGTTGTGAGTGGTAGGCTTCCTTGTTTCCATAATTTTACTTTCATTTTTTTTCCAACCTAAATGCCTTCTCCAATGAATCGCATTTTCAAAGGCAAACCTCATTTGATGTTATCCCTTAAATTCCTTATGAAGATGTCAATCTTATGCTCCTGTGGAATATCATTTATCCTTATATTCAATTTCTAGAAGTCATATATGTGCTCCACCATTAAACCATTTTGTTTGAGATTTATAAATTGGATAAAAAAAAGTGTTTCTCTTTTTATCCTCATAATGTGCTCTCATTTCCTTCGTAAAACACTCACCAGGTGACAAGTGGTTTACGAGAACAAAGCCATAGACACCATACAAATTGATTGGGTTCTAAATATAACTTTTTGATGTGTAACTTTTTTGTGTGTGTCACTTTATGGAGATCAAAATATTGCTCCATCTGTAGTATCCATGTTACCAGATCTTTACCATCAAACTTCCTCATATTGATCTTTGGAATATGGTGGGTCTTCAATCCAATGTTAGAGTCTATGAAATCATGATTAACATTTATTTTCTCTCATCATGAGTTTCATCTAATACCTTTTCACCATTAGGAATAATTTCTTGTGGCAAATTTGTCAAACCTTCCTTCAAACCTTCCATGTTTGCCTTTAAAATGTTCTTCAAATATTCCATGTCTGATTTTAAACCATTCTTTAAACCATCCATCTTAGCTTCTATTTTATTTTTATTTTACACTTTATGAGAGAGAATTTTTTTTCACTTGGTCTCATAATTTTCATATATCATGTTGCATTTATTCCTCTTCTTCATGCATCATGGAAGAGCTTTCTAGCTGCTTACTTTTTCTTGCATTTTAGGAGCTAGATATTGCAATTGTTGTATCTCTGTAATTGTGAATCTCCTGTTAGTTTTTGCAACTGCAGTTAAATTCCACTTTGGACAGATCATATGATGAATAATATGACTTCATTGGATTCCTCTTTTCTATAGGACCAAAATTGACCTAAATATCACCTTATTTAGACAGGCGAAAATTTGTATTTGAATTTATTTATTCGCTCATGTATATTGGGTTGTGTCAGCCCTAAGCACATGCTAAATTGGAAAAGTCAGCCTCAACCCCAAGTGGAACCTCATGTAAGCCTATAAATAGAAGAGAGCTCAATCTCATTTGGATACAATAATGAAGCCATCTTCTCTTCTCTTATTGTCTTGGTTTGCACAAGTCTGTAGGAGGAAAGTTCACACAAGGGTCTGAAATCTAGGGGTGAAGCTTACACTCATCTAGGGTTTTTTAGATCTCGGATGATAGCATAGAACTGGGCATTTTAATCCCTGTATGTTGGCACAAATTGGTCTAGGTGGAATCCACAGAACCCTAGATGCTGGTAGAAAATCCTACGGGAGCATCCAGGGTTTCAAAGACACATAGGGCTACATTAGTCCTAGGATGCTCATATATAGTGGTGATGAGAGTGTCCGAGATTCCATAGAAATTCACAGAAGCCTTATGAGAGAATATAGGGTTTAAGGTAGATTTGGGTATGTTTGACCGTGAATGCTCTCATTTAGCTCACCTTAGAGCATCCAGATCTATTTCAGATGCAGTCATCCAATTTTGTAGAAAACATATAGAACTACTATAGACACTTGAACATCTCCTCCTCCTTGTGCCCGGGATTCAAAGATGAGATTTCAGTATTATAAAGATTACACTCAGTGATAGAAGTGTTCAACAGTTTCCAACAATTTAATACAGTGAGTGACAACACATTACAACCATCAGAATTAGGCTTGTGATTATAAGCATTATTAAATTTGTTTCATGGATATCATAGTTGTCTTTTTGCATAAATAAAGTTATGAATAATTTTACTCTCTTTTGTTGAATTATTTGTTGATCATCTAGGAAGAAGAATATTTTCAAGGATTTTCACCGTAGTGGGTTTTTCCCTGGTCTCAGACCAATACTAGTGTCTCTATCTGTGTGCATTCTTTTCTTATATTGTTCCTTAATTTTTTGTTGCATTGATGATGATGATGTTTGTATTTCTATATAATTGCATACACTAATGAATAATGGTGTATATCTAAATAATGTAATGATGATATGGGGTGAACTTAATGTGTTAATGAAGAAATGCAATTATCAAAGATACCAACAATGTAGCCATATGAAAAATTAACATGGTATGAGAGTTGGTCTGAAGAAAAGCCATGGAGATCACCCCAATGATTATACCTTTGATGGAAGCAAGAAGAGGATGGCAGAGACCTAAAATAATTCTAGGGTTTGAAGAAAACCCCTAGAAAACTTGATTATTATGGTTTGATGGATTATATGAGGTAAGGGTTGGAGAGAAAACCATAGTTTATGGAAACAATATGACATATGAAACCTCGTATGGTCAATGTGAAGATGCTCAAGCACTTG
The DNA here is from genome assembly GCA_000404065.3 of Pinus taeda. NCBI lineage: Eukaryota > Viridiplantae > Streptophyta > Pinopsida > Pinales > Pinaceae > Pinus > Pinus taeda. Next base: position 74,137 of record APFE030077440.1, read on the forward strand.
TGGGAGATTTGATGAAGCTGTAGATGCGATAATCCCTAACAGACCCGGTTGGATAATTGAAGGAAACATTGGTATATGGACCATGGACATTGATGACTCTTGAATATTGGTTCAAGAGAGAGATGATCACCTCTAATTGAAGATAAGTATTCCTTGACTTATGATGCCTCTTACTTTTATTTATATTTATGGATATGATCATTAGGTTTATTATTGATACTTCTTGCATATATATATTTGAGTATATGGATGGTTCTAACCTCCTTGATGAGATGTGATAAGTGGATCTTTCTAGAGGATAATTTGAAATGAATGAAGGATGGTTAAATATGGAAAATATTAAAAGGCACTATGACAAAGTGCTTCTAGCAAGCTATGTCTAATGAAAAGGTGCGCAGGTTTTTGAGTACCAAAAGGTATGCATGGTAAGTTGCATTTCATTTGTAACATTGGATGGCTCAGTAAGCCCTAAGGTATGATGAGAATGTCTCTTTCTTTGATGGATCATACATTCATATGAAGGTAACTTGGATATATGTTTCCTATGATGAAATGATGAATTTGGTGTTGAACATTTGTTTTTATCTTCTTGAATCCCATGAGGCCACATAATGTTTATACATTGATATACTTAATGTTTGACTAAGACCCATCCAGTGGAAATATTGATCCCATAGAGAAGGCAAGCACTTTAACTCTAGTAAATGATACTCTTGATACTTTTCATGATGGATCTCATATAGAAGGATAAATCATTGAATCATATACATGATACTACTAGTAATGCTTGTGATAAGCATGATGAAAGCATATGGAAAGAGATATTGGAACTCTTACTATTTTGGTAAAGTTTTATTGAATGACCTAACTTGATCTCATTGATCATGATAAGAATGGAAACCTTAATGTTAGAGGTATAATTATGAGATTGATATTATAGATCTCTTACTACCTTTGGTGATGTCTTGATGACATATGGTTAAACTAAATGTCCTAACTTGATGCAATGAGTTGATAGAAAGTGCTCATTATCTTTGAGATATGATGTTGCATCTATATGATGATTTGAGTCTAAAATTTGATGAAACATTGATGTCATGCTCATAGCCATGATAGATATATGTTTATAATCTAACAGATCTATTATTTCTTGACTCTAGTAGAGACAGGTTAATGTTATAGATTTCTAGTCCGAGGGAGAATATTTTCTCAAGATTCTTAATCTTATTACTATTTTCATTTTTGTACTGTTGAATAATGATTTATGTGCACCTGACATTATTGATCTGTAGTAGAGTCTCAGCTCTGAAGCCTATACAAAAATTAGGGTTTCTTCTTTAGACGTAGGCATAAAAATGGGAGATCGCATCCCTAGACTTGTGTATGCTAATGCCCAAAGAGAATCCAAGTAGCAAAAGACACTCCCATGCTAACCTGAAGGGAGTGTATAGGGGTTTGACTATAGTTGACCATCATTTGAAGCTTTCAGAAGCTGTGTGAAATCTGAATCAAGGTGTCTCTAACATATTCTGCCACTGTAATATGATTTCTGAAGTTGTCGGGTTAAATTGATGATCACATAAAATGAAGTATTGTGCATGAAATCAGATGGTCCCCTAGAAGATGTCAGTTCCATAGATGTGTTGGAGATAGCGAGATTTGTAAGGAGGAAATGCTTGAATGCTTACCATAACATGAACATGCAGACTTAACTTGTGTTTGTAGGTGACCAGGACATACATATAGATATTTCAATATGTTTGTGATACAAGAGGTTTGCATGATTTGGCTGATTGATATAGATGAACAATGTTTTGTCATGATGCTTGACAATAAATTTGAATTAATGATTGAGATATGTTTTGACTATAGATCTCTCTATGGAAGAATGATATGATTTAACAATTGTTGATTTGCCCTAATGTCTATGCCATGTGGGCATAATGAATTATGTGGGTATTCAGAAATTGGCCTCCTTGTTCCTAGCACAATGGTTGAGGTAATGATAGTTGCTATTCAGCATGAAAATGGAACCTGCATGACTCATTCATGGTGTATGCATTTTCACCTCGTGACATAAATGACTTGTAATATGTTCATGAGAATGACTTGATGAAGTCTTAGATTGATATTGCATGCCTGATTACAACTTGGTGACATGATAGTAAATGAAGTCAAGATTTGATATGAGCTCCATCTGTCTCTTGGTTGAAAGAATTGATACTGTGATGTTGATGACTTTGATAACGTTGTGATGTGACTTTTAAGCTTTGATAATCTGACTCTATTGATGTGATGGTGCAAATTTGAGTTATGTAAGTCTGATTAAGATGGATTAGTATAAGAATTATGGTTGGAGAGAGAATTTCATAAAGCAAGCTCCCTGATCCAAATATGCTTATATTTGACAATTATCAGATGAAGTCAAGATGATGAGTTCCAAGGGATGGATTTGATTTTGATTATGGTATTGTTTTTATAACCCGATGGTATACTCGTGATAGGTGATAAGCATTTGATGATCTAATTAAGAGGGAGATGGCCTCTGAAACTCAGAATGATGTATCATGGCATGATGAATCTATTTCTGAAATTTGGAAAAGAAATTCTATATTGCAAAGATATTATAAAATGTTTTTGAATAATGAAAATGAAAATCCTTGGAAACTCTGATTTGAAGTTCAAAGATGTTGTTGAAGTTGACATGGCACCCGACTGTTGAATAAAGCATTGATGTTCTATTTTGAACATCCATCTACATATATATGATGCGCATATAACCTGAATAAATTCATGAATGAGTCGCTTCATTCACATAGAGTTTCTATCGAGCATCCTTTCAAATATCTGCATGAGATATTCAATTTTTGATGCTAAGATATTTCTCCTGCGATATGTGATTGCATGGATGTATTGTTGTTGATGGATATTATTGTTAAGTAAATTTATACACTACTTTAGTATGATATATACCATGATATCTTGGATGAGAGGTCCATCGTATCATTGACGATGAGTAAGATGCTGCTAGCATGAATAACCATGAAGCCGAATGAAGAAGATCCTTAGAGAGTTGTTTGAGCATGATCTGTATATGACATGTATACATTGTGATGACATAGTGTGAGATATGTTTGGTACGAAATCCCATATTTATATTTGGGACCGAGATTCTCTCATATATTGGGACAGTGAAATTATTCGAAACAAACTCAGGCTTGTGGTTGACACCACCTTGAGAGGGAAGATGATTATGGTATCCTTTTTTGATTTATATGATTATTTATGTTTTGAGATGGTATTTGATTTGATGTCCTATATGAACAGGAAATAACTTCTATTGAGACAAGATGATACCAGATTTGATTATGATGAGAGTAGTGCTGACCAAGGAGACTAAGCCAACTCTTCCTCCCTGTCTGAGCTCCCAGGGTGGGGAATTAAGGTAGAATGGTTCCTGGGGTTGACAAAAATCTGGAAAATAGGGTATGACCCCTATATGTTACCCATAGGCTTGAATATGTTTCTCCCCTATATTCATAGGTTCGGAGAATGTTTCTCTCATGTCTTGTATTTGCAAAGTATACCCTAGTTCGCATCATACCCAAAAGTTGGGCTTGTCACGAATACCACTCATTTGGACAACAAGTTGAGAGTGTACTTGGGGTGTACAACCCAATTCGATTATGATGTAGGTTTTCTACCACATGACAATTCAGGTCCATCGATGGGAATTTCAGTAGGCAATGGGATGGGTTGAGATAACCCTATGTGATTCTAGGTTGAGATTGGGCCCCCTAATGATATCCTAGGGTCAAGATGTGCTCCCCTATGTGTTTGGGTATCATATTTCCCAATATGGGGTTGTACATGTATAACTCTCCCACAAGATTTTGGGTTGAGAAGTGTTCCTCGATGTGGTTGCAGGCTGCGATGTGCTCCTTGAAGATATGTTGTTCGATGATGATTCATGATGATATTTTGGGTAGTATCTCACTATTAGAGATTCCAGGTAGCATCCTTAAGCATAAAGGGTGGTAGCTTAAGCTCCCCTCCTATAGCAACTTCTTCTTCTTCTAGATTCCAGAATATTGAGCTTACAAGAAGGAGCAATCAAGAGATAAGTAGGAATAAGGAAGGGATAGATCGAGATGCCCATTGATTCATCATCATGATGAGGTAATTGAGGTGGTCATGGAATAATGACTACATGATAGAGATGATCAGTCATGATATGTGATGACACTTGAAGATTCCAAATTGGCATTTTGATCGATAGACAGATATTGGCATGTGGAATTCTCCCTAGTTGAGAGGGAGTTTTAATTTTTGTAAATGCGGTCAAATTCTACTTTGGATAGATCATATGATGAATATGATGATTGCATTAGATTCCTACTTTTTAGAGGACAAAAATCGACTTAAATCACCTTATTTGGACAAGAAAAATTTGGTTTTTTAATTTATTTATTCACTAATGTATATGGAGTTAGGTGAGCCCTAAGCACGTGTTAAATTTGACAAGTCAACCTCAACCCCAAGTGGAACCTCATTAAAGCATATAAATAGAAGATATATCAAGCTCATTTGGATACATTGATCAAACCATATTATCTTCTCTTAGTGTCTTGGTTGGCACAGATCTGTCAGAGGAAAGTTTGCATAAGGGTATAAAATATCATGGGTGAAGCCTGCACTGATATAGCGTTTTCTAGATCTCAGACGCCGACACAGAACTGGGAATTTTAATCCATAGACACTGAATCACAATGATCAAGACAATATCCAGAGAGCCTTAGATGATGTCACACAGTGGTCAAGGCAGCCTCGAGAGAGCCCTAGATGCTAGCACATAAGCCTATGAGAGCATCTAGGGTTTCAGAGATAGATCATGCTATATTAGTCCCCGGACGCTTACATAGAGTGGTCATGAGAGTGTCTGAGATTCCATAGATGCTCACGCAGAAACCTTATTAGAGCGTCCAGGGTTTGAGGTAGATCTACGTATGTTTGACCTAGGAGCATCCAATTTTGTTCCAAACCAAGTCATCCAATTCTATAGAAAACATTCGTAACTACTACAGATGCTCACACAATGCCTCCTCCCTCTTTATCAGACTCATAGATGATATTTCAGTGTTTCGAATAATTCGCTTAGTGACAGTAGTGTTCAGCAGTTTCTAACAGTTGACTAGAGTCAGTCACAAATCATTACAACCATCAAAATCAGGGTTGTCGTTATAAGAATGATTAGATCGGTTTAATGGATATCATAGTTGTTTTTTTGCATAGCTAAAGTTATGGATCATTGTGCTCTCTTTTTTCGAATCATTTGATGATGATCTAAGAAGAAGAAGTTTTTCAAGGGTTTTCCCCATAGTGGGTTTTTCCCTCATCTCTAACCAATCCTAGTGTCTCTATGTGTGTGCACGATTTTCTTCTATTTTTCATTTATGTTCCGCTGCATTGATGATGATGTTTTTTTCTATATAATTTCATATGCTGATGAATAATGGTGTAGATCTTAATAATGTAATGATGATATGGGGTGAACTTAATGTATTAACGAAGAAATGCAATTATCAAAGAAAATAAAAGTGTAGCCCTATGAAAATTAACATCTCCAAGATCTAAAATTCCATCCTATAGTAGACCTTTGAGTCTTCTTTCCAACCCAATAAGTCAAACCAAGATTGAATTCTTTAAGAAAGAGTTATGCCCAATCTCCCATGATGACTTGACTGTAGACTAATTCAATAGAGACAAATTGTATGGAGTTCCACGTGTCAATGTTTCGACTTTCAGCCCTCAAAATAATACCCAAAAAAACATTGTATGTCCTATTTCCATCAATTTTTACGAAATTCAAATGTGATGCTTGGAGAGAAAGTTATGATGATTTTCCTTAGGTCACCTGTTTGAGATGGATTTCTTGAGCCTAAAAAAACCGTAACTTCCTCAAATCATAAATCTGAAAATGTAGCGAGACAAAATCTGAAATTTGTATACAAAATTCATCAATATTTCAGCTCCACTTGATTGCAATTTCATCTTTTGAAGCTCCATAGAAAAAAAGCTATAGCGAAAATTCCACGATGACTAGTTTGAAGCAACGAAACCTAGAATCCAACGCTCTGATACCAAATTTTATGCAACCAGCTCACAAATAGATAGACCAATGACTTAAAAATTATCCTCTTCGAGGGGGAAAACTCCTTTGCTGTACGTAAATGAACAATTCTTGGATGATTCAAATGACATAACCTCCTTTCTATATATAGGAGACTAAGGGGTCAAAATATAACCAGAACGTAGATAACAATAATAATGTAAGGGTACAATAATCACAATACTGGGCTTCTATAGGGCACAATAATAAAAATAAGGGGGCTACACTAACAATAACAATAAGGGGATACACTAGTATTATACACTAGTATTATAGGGACCTAACACACTCATAAAAAAATTGGTGATTTATAATTTAATCCAAGACAAATTTCAATATATACTCTTCTTCTAAAAAAGCATTAAAAGTATCCTTTTCTATAGGAAAAAAAAAAATAGTATTTATTTTCCATGGAAAAAAATAACAATATTGATATCCAAAGAAATATAATAGTATATAAATATATATAATTAATAATATATATATATTATAGTATTATAATATATATATATATATATATAAATATTCCCTTTTAATAAAAAAATATCACAATTATTTTCTAAAAACAAAGTTTGTGAGTTGAAAAAAAAGGTAAAAAGAAAATTCTTAGTACCTTATATATAAAATAAATTTTATTTTGCACTACACACTCGCACTCAGAGCTTTGCACTTCACACCCTTTTGTCTTCAATCTTATCTTTCGGCCAAGAATATATACAAATCTCAACCAATTTTTTTTACATTAAATCGGTTGTGTCAATTGAGAAATTGATCAGGTCAACTAATATAAACTCTTGGCTAATATTTTTTCCACATGTTAGACTCCCTCCTTAAACCCACGGACAAGATTTTGGAAACTTTTATGTCTAGAGTTTTCTTGCCAAAAATTCCCACCTGAGAGTTTGAAATTCTCTCAGCTCAGGGTTTTTTGGGGAAGGGTTATTGTGTCTAATACAAACCATATTTTTCAAAACTTCTCCCATGAGTGTTGTAAATATCTCATCCAAGAAGTTTTTTAAGGTATTGTTCAACAATGTTTCTAGGGTTGGAGTTTTTGGTCAACAAAAATCAAGAAAACTTATGTCATTTTCTAGAAATTAAAACTTTAAAGAGGCCAAATCCTTCCAGAATTTAAGAGTTAGATCACACTTTTGATACCATTATATTAAACTATGAATATAGTTTCTAATGGTATAATATTTATTCATTTTCATGAATAATTGATATTCATTATTAATTTTATACTAAACTTTCTCACTGTAGATTTTGAGAGTTCTGAAAATTTCCTGAAATAAAAATTAAATAACTTCAAAATGAAAACACCAAATCATTTGAAAAATCATATAGATTTTCCTCTCCCTATCCTCTTCAAAAAATTATATTCAACAAATTTATTGATGATCACATTAAAAATAAAATTGATGGATCATCGAATGAGTTGAAAAGTCACCATTTATTTGTCTTAAGCTATTTCATTAAATGATAAAAGAGAGTGATTTAATATGAAAATTTCTAAAAAATAGTCCATGTTGTATTTCAATCTATGTATAGTGCGATGATATAATTTTTTTTCCAAAATGAATCACCATCTCTAAAAACCATTGTTGTTCATTAAATCGCTCATTATACTTTCTTGAAATTTTCAGGTATATGCAATCAGTGAACACTAAATGTCTCTAGCTATATCTCTATAACAAATAATAATAAAAATACAACTATAGAGGAAATACAATTCTCTACAAATATTGTTTTTACTACAAAGAAAATTTCTGAAAAAAATGTATGAACTTCGAGCGGTTGAAGTTGAAAAAACATAAAATTTCACAATTTTCTATGTAAAAAAAAGTTAAATGTCTTTCCCAATTTCATGTATTCACATATCAACTAAGGTCAACCATGATAATTAGGAGAATTCATGGTCAACTAAGGTCAACCACATCAGCCCACTTCAACCATTCATGTAATATCAACATTAGCACTAGGATTAATGTAATATAAACCATGGTCAGCCATGGCGAACATTAACACAACATTATTGTAACAATGTAACAATGGTAAAACATAGTCAGTAATGGTAAACCATTATCAACCAATGTAGCATTAACATTAACATTAATGTAACATTAACCATTGTTAGCCATGGTTGATAATGGTAAACCTTAGTCAATATCAATGTAACATTAATAAATTGTTAAATTAATGGTTGGACATGGTCAACAATGGTCAACCCTTAGTCAACCCTTACCAACTTGGTCAACCTTGTCAACAATGATCAAATTCATTAACCCTTTTCAACCATGGACAACAAATCAACCTCACATTCGTTAGTTTTCATCCAAATTAGTGAATGTGGTTGATAGACACCAATAGAAAGCATTTTCCATATTTTGTATGTCAATCGACATATGAAAATGATGTCAATCATCTTATATCAACCATGTTTACAATGTGGTTGTTCTAGTATAGTTACTAGTATTGCCTACAACGAAGAAAATTTAGAGAACGTAGTGGCTCTAAATCTACAAAATAAGAGTCTCCCAAGTTTAATAACACCGGAATTAGGTGATATTCCCCACTTGGTAGCATTCAACCTTTCCTGTGATATGTTTTGGGATTAAATTCCTTATTCCCTTTTAGAATGGCATAATGCTTCACTTTCCATTCTCTCATGTGCCATAACCAAATAAGTGGTGCCCTTCCTAAATAAAACCCATCGTTTAAAATGACATCCTTCGTAAATTATTTTTTCTTAAACTATTTAAGCTTCATCTCCAATAATTAAGGGAAAAACTAGAAAATTCTAGTAACTCAAAAATCTGAATAGCCCCAAGGGTTAGCTCAGTTGGTCGAGTCCCCATCACTAAAGCATATTTATTATTGAGACGTCATAGGTTCAATTATTTTGACATTCTCAGGCCACGTTCCATGCCTAATCCAACAAGAAGTTCCTTTATAGCAGGAGTTTTGAATGCAAGACTTCGAGTTCGAGTTCGAGTTCGATGAGACTTCATTTCCATGGCCATTGCCAATTGAGCTACCCCAAGTGGACATTTTAAACTATTATTATTAATTATAAAAAGAATTAATATAAAAATTTCAAAATATACACAATTATAAAAAAAAAATGTAATGAGATTCCTAACCATTGAGACTCAACCATATTATATTATGGAAACTTTTAATCTATAAAGAGGCCTTGTTAGAATAATATGGGCCAATATGATGGCTTATGAATACTAAATGTTGAGAAAATCATAATCCTTTCATATGAAACTTAATCATAAGCCATTTTTTTAATTAATCAATTTAAGTAAAAATGCAACAGAAACATAAATACTTTGAAGATGAATCTCAATCTTATATTTGTGAATATGGCATAGTCTAACTTATGAAAGAAATGACCTTTTTTAACCATACTTTTGCGGTTAATTATGAGAAAAATAAAGATATTTTTTAAAACTTGAGTTTAAGTTGTTTAATATGTAGAATATGAGTGCGCCTTGTATTCTTCAGGGTGTTGAATCCATTTATCCATTCAAAAGTGTATTTTAAACAACAACAAAAATCGCATTCCAGCTTGAAATTGTATTATTCTAGTAAAAAAAACTATTTAGTAAGTTAGACCACTAAATACTACTAAAGTATTATATTTGGTGACAAACAAATCTCTATCATCTATTTATTAACTATTGATAATCAGTTTAAAATGTTCAAAATTCTATTTCAAAATGGTCTTCTTCAAGGCACTTTTTCTAGCTAATTTTATTCAAAATATGACAAGGATTTTTAAAAACTTAAGTTGTTTAATCTATAGAAGCAGAGTGCTAAGGTTTTTAAGGTGTTGAATCTATTTATGCATTCAGAAACATATTTTAAAAAAAATATATATATATCTTTCTTGAAAAATGTTGAATCTATTTATACATTCAAAACATGTTTTAAACAAAAATAACAATTTTTATAATTAGATTCTCAAGTGAAAAAAATTATTTCAGTTACACATTTGAAAATAAGCACACTTATTAATATAAATATTAATTTCAAACCAATATAATTTATACACTTATTAATATTAATATTAATTTCAAACCAATATAATTTATACACTTATTAGTCCCTGCCTACGACAAAGCAGGGACTATAGCGATCGATAGATGGTTGACTGTTAATTAATCAGTTCTTTGACCAATAATTTTAGCACCTCATGAAATTTTAACCAAACTTTTGCATCGTAATTTGGAATCCCTCATATTTTAACCAAAGTCTCCAATTCGACCTCTTATTGGAAACTCAACATGTCCCTAGACAACTTTACATATCCAATTTGTTTTTATCCAAAGTCAGAGAAAACTTTACATATCCAAAAAAATTATCCAAAGTCTGAGGAAACTGACATCTAAAATAACTTATCCAACGTATGAAAGGAAGGTACTTTTCATTATCAAATGCCAATTTCTCAAGACACTTGTTGCACTTCTCATTATTTATCATCTACACACTTGTTACAATTCTCATTATTTATCATCCACGTGTCTTAGTTTCAAATTTTTTATTTTTTATTTTATTTTATTTATTTATTTATTTTTAATCACATTGCCCTCTTTCGCTTTTTCTTCCTGTAGAAATAATTCATTCCTCTTCTTCTTCCTCTGAATGATCTGTGAATTCCCACTTCCTTTGAATGGTCGCTAAATTCATTCAGTGAAATGAATTAATTCTGAATGATCTGTGAATTCATTCAACGAAATGAATTAATTCATTTCATTCATAGGGAGAATATTGTTGCAATACCTGACCAGGAGTTCAATTGCCAAAGGGTGAATCTTTGAGAAAGCAATACCTGGTGAAAAGTTATACAAGAGTTGCGACAAAAAACATGGATAATTGCCAAAGGGTGAATCTTTCAGAAAGCAATATCTAGCCAAAAGTTGTAGTAGAAGCTACCACAGAAAAGCTAGACATAGGCTACAATCTTGCAGAAAGCAAACCGACCAGAGGCGCAAAGCTGCAAGACTAGAGGCACAAAGCTGCAATCTTGCAGAAAAACTAGCCAGAGGTGCAAAGCTGCATTCTTGTAGAAAGCAATATCTGTAAGAAATATATGTAATAACTGCCACAAAAAATATGGAAAAAGGTTGCAATATTGCAGAAAACAATAGCTACATGAAGCTCCCATAGAAAATATGGAAAAAGGTTGCAATATGGTAGAAAAAAGGGCTAGAATTTCTGGGTAATTTGACAAATTTGAGAATTCTGTTTTAAATAAATGTTATACTTCTACGTAAAACTGTATTTTCTACAATAATATTGAATTTTCATGAAAAATTGATCTAGATATTTCTAGATTTGAGATTAGATATTTTGCTTATATTTGTAGTTTGATAAACTTTCCAGGAATCCAATGACATTAAAGGCAACCCTAGTTTTAGAAGTCTTCAGTTGGAACTTGCAGAAAAAAGTTGAAACTTGCAGAAAACGATCACAAAATTAATGATGAGGAGATGGATTTTGGAGATTCTGAGAAAAAAAATGAGGGCAGATGGAATTGCATTTAGAATTTTCTAGTTTTAAAATTTTTTCCTTACCTTGGAGGCATCCTTTCCAGTTGCTGCAGTATCCTTTCTAGTTGTTGTAGCACTTCAAGGGACTGAAGCCTATGGAATTTCATAGGCCTTTGAAATCTTCGAGTTCCTTTATCTTGAATCATCACCAGAACCACTCATGAGCACAAGGGATCCATTTAGGAGCACAATGAAGGATAGACATATCAAAGAAAGCAAAAGCCCTTCCAAGCACGTCCAAAGCAAAATCTCATCCAAACCAAACCAATGCTTGCATCCAGAGACTTATTTTTCACCAAGCCCTAATTATTCATTATGTATTTGACTATTGTGTATATAAATGAGAGTCCCTGTGATAACTGCAACACCTTGATCACTAGAAGGGGAATGAGCCTATATTTGTAGAGTCCCAGGGCCAACAGAGTTGTTGTTTTACTTTACAAATATTGGCCCCCATTATCTATGCAGTGGTCATATGCTTTTCTTCACTAGTTTCCACTGCAACAATTACCTTCATGGACAGTGACCATCATGGGAACTTAAAAAGAAAGGCTTGTGATAATGTTCTATATCCCTGGGACTCTTATCTCCAGAAAGCTTGCTACTCCTAGTCCCATAGCTTCTTACTCCTGGTCCCAATGAGTTGTTGCTATGAAAATCCTTGTCGTCATTATCTTCTTTGCAATGGTCAGATGATTTCCATTGCCACAATGACCATGCCCAACATGAAACCTTATACAAAGATATACTTCTCTCGTCGTTGTCATCAAACTACCATAAATTTTCAAGGTAACGAATTAGGCAACATTCGCTTGCACCAAAATATTTAAAACCATGCCCAACATGGAACCTTATGCCCAACATGGAACCTTATGCCCAACATAGAACCTTATACAAAGATATACTCCTCCCATCATTGTCATCATATGTGCCAATTTAAATTTCCAAGGTAAGGAATTAGGCAACATTTTCATGCACCAGAATATTTAAAATATCGTTTATCTTCAAGAAATACCCAACTTTCTTTCTCATTTTCCAACCATGAAGTGAAACTACTGGAAACTTTGCAACACAAAGATGATTGGGATTGTTAAGGCTTGATATATGGAAGCTGGAGCAAACAGAAAGCATGAACTCCACCAAACTCATAGTCAAAGATCAGCATGGAGAAACGCTAAGAGATCAACATAATCTGTTTCAAATCAAGCCAAAATTATGTGGATTAATCTATTTCAAATCAAGCCAAAATTGTTCGAATCCGCAGGGCTTAATTTGGCTCAGAGTCTAATACGTCTCAGAACCATAGTAATTGGCTATATCAAACATATATTCAGTGTCATGTAGAGCACGATAGCACACAATGGCTAGAGTGGCACACCCTAGTCATTTCCATATTCGCACATCCCATTGACAGGAATGGTAGCTCACTAAATAAATGTGTGGTTTCTTTTTCTAGTTTTCACTAAAAGCGTGGTTTATTTTTCTATTTTCACTAAACGTGTGGTTATATTTTCAAAGTTTGATGAACACTTGGTTTCCTTTTTTGTTTTCACTAAACAAGGGTATACCTGCAGAGTTTTAGAAACACTAGTTCATTTGCATAATCAAGGCAAGGAATAAATATTTGACGGCTTACATGCCCTATTATGCTCTATTATTAGACCCTGCAATGGAAACGTTGATTTAGTTTAATGATTTGTTATGAATAATTCTCATTTGGATGAATACCCCCACATTTGAGCAATGGAAATACTGAATTAGTTTTGTACATCCAAGTATATTTATATTTGACATATTTGATTAGGTGTGATGCTCTGATCTCATTTGATTGAATAGATTTAAGGTACCACTCACTATACTGGGCGTCCATTTTGAGAAGGAATTAATGTTTTAACGTACTCGATGAATTGTTGGTAGACCCACTGGTATCACCTAAATCCCCTTAATGGTGTTATTAAAGAATGGCTCGCATGCCAAAACTTCTCTCATATTTGAAACCAATGCATTATGGATTTATAAACCATTGCATTATGGATTCATAAGTGCATTTTAACCAAATTTTTAAACCATCGTTATATTTAAATAGTATTTTAAAAACATTTTCAGTGTTTGATTGGGTATTGTATTGCAAGTCTTATTGCAGGGAAAGAGGCAACATCGTAAGTCTTTGGAAGCTAGCCATAAATAAACTTAAGATAAAAATGAATCAATGCCAATTAATGCTAGGCTCAAGCTAGCATTAATTCATAACATTTTATGTAATTGAGGTAGGTATATAGTGATAGCTATGCATTGACTGAGCATTAGTTCCCAATTGAATTTTTTTCGTAAGTGCATTTTAACCAAAGATTTAAACCATTATTATAGTTTAATAGTATTTTAAAAACATTGTCAGTGTTTGATTGGGTATTGTATTGCAGGTCTTATTGTAGGGAAAGGGGCAACATCCTAAGTCTTTGGAGGCTAGCCATCAATAAACTTGGGATAAAAATGAATCAATGCAATTAATGCTAGGCTCACATTAGCATTAATTCATAACATTTTATGTAATTTAAATGATTTTAAAAATATTTGAGAATTTATATTAATTCCGATTGATTCTTCCTTTCTTACACTTGCCACAAAGCCTACTTACCACCTCCCTCTTGCTCCACCTTCACCTCTTCTTGCTTCCACCTACCACCATCGCCATCCATCTTAAAGTAATTAAGAGCTAGGCATTCTTCTCCAAAAATATAGATAAACGAACTATTGAGACAGTAAAGTCCAAGCTAAGAGTATATCCACCACAAGCAATTAATGGGCATCTGCCATTATTGAAAGGTGGCTTATGAAAAGTCCCCATTGCTAAAAGCATCTAGCCTCTTCCACAAGCAATGCCATCCTTTCCACTCCATGCAGGCACTTCACTTTTCATCCACATTCCGCAAGCAATGCCGTCCTTTCCACTCCACGCAGGCATTTCAATTTTCCTCCACATTTCATAAGCAAATGCCTTTCCACCACTAGAGAAATGATCTTTTTTTCTGCGGCAGTCTTTCAAAAAGGGTTGTCCATAGTGGTATTAGATCATATCATGGTATTACTACTCTTTTTTATCTATTTTTAGTGTATCCATAATAGTAATCATCATGACACTAATAGATATGGTGTTACTTACTGAGATCTTCTTATCACTATAACACTAATGACTAGCACAACCATATTTACTAAGGTAAATATGGTTGATATACGTGGATAGGCTTATATCAAGCATATATATCAACTACATTTTCCAATGTGCTTGATATACACCAATACACTTATATCAACCACATTAATAATTGTTATGGGTATTTAGGATTATTAATAACTATATAAATACTAACATCCAGATTATTTATATATATTACTGTATAATTATTTTAATATATTAAAATATATAAACTCCTAAATATTATTATTAATTAAATATAAGAAAGCTATAATATTATGATTACTATAAACAATATATTGTATTTTATTATAAGGAATAATTAAAATATTATATAATAATAATATATGAGTTATTGTTAGCTAGTATTTTATTTTTAAAGATTATCTTTAGGGTTTTGTATACATAGGGTTAATTATTATCAGTTATTTTAAGATATTAATAACCCTATATAAATAATATTATACAACAGATTATATATTATATTACTGTATAAATATTATATTAATATATATAATGATATAAAGCTCCTAATATATATTAATTAATAAAAGGAATAGCTTTATAATAATATATATATATTCATGTATATTATTAAATTGATAAATAATATAAAATTATAAAAAAATGGAACAATTATTATTGCTATTTTATATAATTGGTTATTATTATTATTATTCAATCATATTTATTTTCGTATTTTAATATTTAGGGTTTGTATACATTGGGTTTATAATATTAGTCCCTTTTGTTTATTATTACCAAAGGGATTAATACTAAAAACCCAAGGGATTATGAACCAAAGGGAATAATATTAAACATAAGGGACTAATATTATAAACCCAAGGAACTAATATTAGACAACCATGGTCAACCATGGTTGAATGTCACATTGTGACAATGATTGTCTCACCATGAAAATAAACCATTTTATTTTAGTCTTTCTAATATTTATATTAGGGTTTACCAATGTTGGGTTTATAATATTATTCCCTTGGATTTGATATTAAACCCTATGATTAATATTATAAGCCCTAGTATCACAAATTATAAAGCCAATATTAAAATTTAGTATTATAAACTAAATATTAAAGCAGGCCAACTCCTTCACTAGGGCAAGTGGCTCACCAGAGACCAAGTTCAGTAGAAGTTCCCTCATCTCATGGAGGAACTCAACACAATGGGGACCATTTCTTCCTAAGGGGGGAGGAAAGATCGAGGTGGATATTGGTGGCCACCCACCAATTCCACTTGAACCCGAACCATTACTTCTTTCAGTTTTTCAGTTTCCTTAATTATAGCACAGTTTACTATTTTTAGTAGTTTTTCAGGTCCTAAACTTTTAGAGCCGTTTTGAGGCCCTAAATGACATTTTTTGGGAAATCTACTGCTAGCGATTTTTTTTTTGTCTAGAGTTATGCTTTTCGTCATAGTCCTTGGAGAGATCTTTCCAACAAGCTATCATGTGCCTCAAGCGGAAATAACATGACCAAGTCACGACCCCGGGAAGTTGGCTATCCAACTCGCCCCAACGGGGCCCATAAACTCTTGGTGTTACATCTCCTCGAGTTAGGGTTTTGGTTGTTTAGGCTTTGCTCTTATTGTTCAATAATAAAAAGGCCCTTGAGCCTTATTGTAAGATAGTTCATAGGCATGTAGCCGCCACATCTCCTCTGAGAGATAAGCTATCATCGCCCTAGCTGGTTTATTTCCATTCCTGTTTGTAACCATATTTTAGTATTTTACATTAATGAAATGAAGTATTATTTCCACTGCATCTCTATGTTTATGGTTATCTCTATAATTTGTTGTGTTCCTGTTTAAATCCAGATCAATATATCAAACCATCATAAAGAATAAATCGAACTACCATAAGTATATGTCAAACCACCATAAGAAAATACCAACCACCATAAGAAAATACTAAACCACCATAAGAAAATACCAAACTACCATAAGAAAATACCAAACCACCATAAGCAAATACCAAACCACCATGTCAAGTTTCTTTGCCTCAACCGACAAACAAGGAAGGATACATGGCCCGCATCTGATTCACCATCTCCCATGTTGCTTCATTGGGCCCAAAGTGCTTCCATTGCATTTTAACTTGCTCGATTGCTCGATTCTAGAGCATGAGCACCTTTTTATGCAATATGTACTAAGGCTCCCACTGGAATTCTCCATCGGGTTCCAATTGCAATATAGACTAGTCAATCACATGATCAACATCCTTAACATACTTCTTAAGAAAAGATACATGGAAAACATTATGGATTTTCACTGTCAGAGGCAGTCCAAGTTGATAGGCTACTAGCCCAATTCTCTCAATGATGTTGAAGGGTCCAAAAATACCATGGTGCCAGCTTGGTACACAATCCAATACTCAAGGAGATCTTCTTCAGTTTCATACACAAGTACATATGTTCCCCAACCTGGAACTCCTTGAAAAACCTATTCCTATCTACATAACTCTTCTACCTATCACGGATTTCCTTTAGATTCTTCTTGATCATGTGAATTTCTTGTTCTATGTTTGCCAACATATTTGGTCCAATCAATACCCTACTAACCAGATCACTCCAGCTGATGGGAGTGTTACCACTTTTCCCATACGATGCCTCAAAATGACTCATCCTTAGTGATTCCTGATAACTGTTGTTGTATGTGAACTCTACCAAAGGGAGATACTCTTTCCACTTCCTTTGTTAATGCATCACATACATCCTCAACATATCCTCTAATATATTGTTGACCATGTATGTCTGTCCATCTGTCTATAGATGATAAGATGTGTTGAAGGCCGAATTTGTGCCCAAACTTGCATATAACTCTTTCCAAAACTTGGAAGTGAACTTCACATCCATAACTGAAACAATATTATTTGGAATGTCATGTAGTCTAACCACATCTCTAATGAATACATGTTCCACGTCACTATCTAATAACGTAGACTTCACCAGAATGAAGTGTGCAACCTTTGTTAACCTATCCATAATGACCATGATGGAATCATGCTACTTCACTATCCTCGAAAATCCTATGATGAAATCCATGGAAATAACCTCCCATTTCCACTCGAGAATTACGACTAGCTATAGCAGTACACCTGGATGTTTACACTTTGCTTTCACTCGCTGGCAATCAAAGAATCTAGCCACAAACTTTTCTACACCCCTCTTCAAACTCAGCCAATAGTAATACCTATTCACCAATGTTAGTGTCTTCTGATAACCTGGGTGAAATGAATATGGTTTAACATGAAATTCCATCAATATCACCTTATTGATCTCACTACTATCTGGTACATATATCTTGTCTCAGAACTTGACCAATCCATCTGTTATAAGACAATAGTTCATGCCCTGTGCACCTACACCTATACCTTTACCTGTACCTATACCTATAACTGTGCCTGTACTTCCACCTGTACATGTACCTGTACTATCATCTTGCTGCAACATGTGAACAATCTCCATATGCCTAACATCCTGTTGTCATGCATGCAAGATCCTATCTTGTAAGTCTGTCCCATAGGAACTCACAGGTGCCAAGTGATCTAGCTGTACTCGTCTGCTGAGAGCATCTGCCACCATGTTTTCTTTAACTTTGATATACCTGATCTCGAAATCAAACTCATGGACAACCATCTAGCCTGTCTGGCGTTTAGATTTGGATGGTCAAACAAATACCTCAATCCGATGTGATCACTCATAGGTACAAACCTCCTAACAAGAAGATAGTGTCTCCAAATATTTACTGCATGTATAATCACTGCTAGCTCAAGATCATGTATCAGGTAGTTTTGCACATGCTCATTGAGTTTCTGGGACTAATATCATACCACTTGTCCATCCTGCATAAGGACTCCACCAAGCCCTCTCTTGCAAGCATATGTGCATACCACAAACTCTTTGTCTGGATCCACAATCTGTAACACTGGTGCATGTGTCAAAAACTATTTAAGATGCTAAAATATAACCTCGTACTCCTTTGTCCATTTGAACTTCTTACCTTCCTTTGCAATGATGTAATAGGATAAGTAATCCGTGAGAATTTCTTGATGAACCTTCGATAATAACCTACCAAACCCATGAAATATCTCACCTCGTCCACACTCTTAGGAGCTACCCACTCCATGATGGCCCTTATCTTATCTAGATCTACTGCAATGCCCTCCTTGGAGAAAACATGCCCCAAGCAGTGCACCTCAGTCTAAAAGAAACTACACTTGCTGATCTTAGCATACAATTGATGCTCCATCAACAACCCAAACACTGCCGCTAAATGCTTACCATGCTCTTCCTCATTTTTAGAATATACCAGCATATCATCAATTAACACAATAACAAACTTATCCAAATATGGACGCAACACACTATTCATCAAACACATGAATGTAGCTAGAACATTAGTTAAGCCAAATGGAACAACAACAAACTCATAATGCCCATACCTTGTCCTGAATGCAGTCTTGTAAACGTCCTCGTCTTTGATGCATACTTGATGATATCCAAATCTCAAGTCAATCTTCAAGAACACTGTTGCTCGCTTTAGTTGATCGAACAAGTCATCAATCCTTGGCAAAGGGTACATGTTCTTGATAGTCACTTTGTTCAACTGCCTGTAATCAATGCATAATATGAGAGTAGCATCTTTCTTCCTCACAAACAAGACCGATGCACCCCATGGTGATACACTTGGCCTAATGTATCCCTTTTCCAACATTTCCTTCAACTGCAACTTTAACTCAAACAACTTAGGTGTGCTCATCCTGTAAGGTGTTTTTGATGCTGGAGCTTCCCCTGCCACTAACTCAATAGAAAATTCTACTGCCCTATGAGGTGGAAACTCTATAATGTCCTCAAGAATACATCCTGAAACTTCTACAACACTAGGTATCTACTCAACGCATCTCCATCTTCAACCTTCTTACCCTTATCACTAGAAATGTGTACTTCAAATAGCTTGCACCCTTTACTGTGGCTATTCTTTGCTTGCATAGGTGTCACCATCCTAATTGATGTAGATTTTTTCTTACCTTGCAATACTCTTGGTTTTCCATTGCCATCAACACACTCAATAGCGTTTTAATAGCAGTCAACCTCGGTTTTATTTAGATACAACCAATCCATGCCGAACAACATACTGTATGATGCCAATGGTAACACATTCAAATGTGTTGTTGTAGGCATACCATTTAAGGAAAATGCGCAAGATCTTACCCAATGATGAAATCACTTCTTTGTACCTATAGTCAACTGCACTAACCAAGACTCTACATGAAATTCCTTATTCAAACCACACTTATCCACCAAGTCAAGATTAAAATAGCTATAATTATATCCAGGGTCAATCAAAATAGAAATAACTTGATCACAAAGCTTACCATCCATCTCAATGATAGATGCCCAGTGTTCTGCATGCATGTTGTCCACTACTGCATAAATACGTGGAATACTTTGACCAACGTCAGCAACAATCTACGCTTCTTGTGCATTGTATATCTAAGGCCTACCACCCTGGTTCTATGGAAAATCTCTCTTATGGTGTTCCTTGCCACATGTCTAGCACTCATTTGGTAGCCAAATGATACTATAAATTATATCAGGTTATTGGTTATTAGATGATTTTCTCTTCAACAACTGAAATGGCCTTTGTTAGGATAATGTTGACATGAATAGTGGCTTACGGTTTGGAATTCAAGAAAATAAATGCGGAGATAGCATTCATGGTGAGATTAATGAAGAAATCATCATAAACCAAAAATAATGATTTATAGTAAAGTGGAGGGAAGGCATGGTGCATTGGTTGAAGAGATCATTGTGTGGATTGAAGTAACCCCTATAACAATGATACTAGTGATTTGATAAATATGTTGTAAGAGAGTTTCCATAAGGAGTGATGTGGAGCATTGAAGTACTTCTAGAGAGAAGGTGATCGGAGTGATGTGGAACATTGAAGTACTTCTAGAGAGAAGGTGATCACTTCATTATTTTGGTGTTGTATGTTGATAACATTATTTTGATTAGTGAGAATAAACAACTAATTAAGGAGACCAATTCCTAGTTGTCACATGAGTTTGAAAAGAGGGATTTAGGTGGGTTGCACTATCACTTAAGAATTGAGGTGAAGAGAGATTGTTAAGGTAAAATGTTGTTCATTATCCAAAAAAAAATGTTAACAACATACCTAATTTATTTTAGGATAGGGAAAGTGTAATTTAGTTTTAACTCCAATAACTCAAATGGATTTTTTTTATTAAATGACATGAGTCACTAAAAGAAAACAAAAAGGAAAAGGAGATGGCCTCATGTATGCAATGGTGCATAGAAGACAAACCATACAAGACAACAATTACTATAGTATTTTCTATCAATGAGATAGAATTATATATATATATATTATATATATATATAT
This sequence comes from Pinus taeda, assembly GCA_000404065.3. Classification (NCBI taxonomy): domain Eukaryota; kingdom Viridiplantae; phylum Streptophyta; class Pinopsida; order Pinales; family Pinaceae; genus Pinus; species Pinus taeda. The sequence goes on from APFE030077440.1 coordinate 95,480, forward strand.
ATTGCTAACAATGGAATCTCTGTTGTGACTCATTTATTTATCTTATGTGAAAATATTGTCTTGAATTGGAAAAGCATCAAACCATTATGATAGAAGATATTGTAACTTTTAAAGCATCTAAAGTGGTTTGGTTGTATAAAGCCTACATAGATATTCAATTTGAAGAGTCTCGTCCATATTTGTGGTGGATTCAATAATCTTCATAGTGGTTGCCCAATAAGAAATTATTAAGATATATATTGATAACGTTAGTAAGAGTTATTATTATTTCTATTTAAATAATTATTTTATTTTTAAATTCCATTATTATTTTACTAAAATAATTTAATATTTTATCAGGGAAAATTTATTTTACTTTTGTACAATAATTTTTTTTTATAAATATTAATAACTTTTTTTTAAAAAATAGTAAAAAATTTCATGTTTTTTTCTTTAATTGATTGATTTTCTTTCTACTTCTATCTTAGCTTTTATTTACTCTCTTTAAAAAAAATTGATAACTATATTCCGAGATACTAGTTAATTGAAATTAGTGATTTTGATTATATATTTATGTGTTATTTTTCTTTTATCTTTTATTTGCCTATGATTATTTTTATTTTTCTCTGTAACTCTTAATTTATCTTTATCTTAAAAGAGAAAAGACAAAAAATACATAGAAAATATTAATATTTTCTTAAAATTAATAGTAATGGTCCTTTACAATTTGATTAATTATGTTTATAATTTTTTTTATTTACTTGTTTTACCTTTCTATGAGCATAGTAGCTTTATCTTAAAAAGGAAAAGGACAAGAACAACTTGAAATATTAATTTTTGTTTCCAAAATAACAGTAAATTGTTATTTCTGGTTTTGGCTTTATTTTTTTTTCAATATGACTTGGTTATATGCTTTATGCGTTATGACTTAGTTTGGTTTTTATTTGCTTTATGGTTTATTTGGTTTATTTTTCCTTTTATTAGCATCGTAGCTATTCAGATAATATTGCGGCACAGCAAGGGAAGGGAGAACAGGTTATTCAAAGAGATTCTGCTGGGGAGTTCGTTATTCAAAGAGGTCTCTGCTGAGATATAGAAAAACACGCGGTTATGGAAGCTGGATTTTCACGTTATGCCAGGATGAAGATCGTCGTTTTCGTTTTAGGCTTATTGAGCTTTAGGGGTGCGTCTTTTGCATGAAATATTCATTGGGTATTCAATTTATTTTGCAAAGAATGTTTTCTTACATGCCTGCAAAAACACTAATTTATTTGGGTGATAATGCAGAGATCGCTGGGAGAGAAATTAGTGATAAACAAACCCCGTCTTCCTCCCAACGTTGTGGCCCTGCTTCTGAATCCTTGTTTTCTCTGTAATCTTTGATATTAAATACACAATATATTATGTAAATCTGCATTGGATGTACAATTGAATAATAAAAAAGGTTGTTATCTCGGCACAGGAATTTTGGAGAAGTGAAACTTTTGAGTAAGAGCGGAGCAGTTTTTAAACCTGGTTTTTTTGAGTTTCTTGAATGTTAGGTTTGAGTTTTTGAATGTTACGTAGGAGGTAAGAGGTTGGGTTTGAGTTTCTTGAATGTTATGTAAGAAGTAAGAGATTTGGCCTCCACCAGTTTGGCGATTCAATCCTAAACAAAACTATGTCCATTTCGTTATGCGGATTTTTTTTTTCAAACCTTGTAAATTAATCGAAACTCTGGTTTAAAGATCAATCAGAGTCATACAGTTCGCACCGGAGAATGTGGGAGGAACGTCCTTTGGCAGAGGAGCAGCAGATCCTGGCGCCGTTGCGAGAGGAGCTCCGGACCTGCATGACGATTTTTTCTTCTGAGGGTTGCGCAGTACTGGATATGTGGGTTATCTTGCGGGATACGCGAGTTCCATCTGGATATGCGGATTATTACCGCCAAATATGCAAACTATATGCGCACTATCACGGGACACGCGAGCTATCACCTGATATGTGAATGCGCGAGAGTTATTACCATTGGATACGCGAGTTATCACGGAAGAATACGCAGATCATTACCCTAACATGTGAGCTAATGTTAAAAACGCGAGTTATCACCGAAGAATACGCAGATCATTACTCTGATACGCTTATATCGTTGCATACGCGGTTTATCACCACGAGATACGCAGATCATTAACTTAATACGCGACTTGTTTTGACCGTTCATGTGAGTTATGTCAGCGGGATATATGAGTAATCACGGCCTAATATTGGAATTATCTCTGGTTATGCGACTACCACCGATGATATGCGAGTTATAACTGCCAATACGCTAATTATCACGAAAAATACGCGAATTATCACTGGATATGCGATATATCACCAGATACGCGAATTATCACCATCGAATATGCGAATTATCAGTGGATCCGCGGTTTATCACAACAAGATATGCAGATCATTACGCTGATAGGCGTGTTTTAGCTGCCGTTTATGCGAGTGATCTCAGCCGTTGAATATGCCGATTATGCGAGATATCCCCGCCCGGTATGCGGATTATCCGTTATTTTTCCGGTTATGTGAGCTATATCCCCGCCAGTTATGCGAATTATCTGTTATCTTTCCGGTTATGTGAGCTATCCCTGCCGGATATGCTAATTATTTGTTATTTTTCCGGTTATGTGAGCTATCCCCGCAGATATGCGAATTATCAGTTATCTTTCCGGTAATGCGAGCTTTCCCCACTGGATATGCGGATTATCTGTGGCCAGGAATGCGCGTGATCATCGCTACAGGTTGTAAGAATTTATATGGGAGTAGTCTACCACCCGATCCGATCTGCGTGGAAAAATCAGGGCGTGAATGCGGGGTGGAGGAAGGGGTGCGTGGAAAAATCAGGGAGTGAATGCGGAGCGGAGGAAGGGGGTGGCGGGGCGGAGGGATTGCCTGCGGTCGGAACTGGACAATTTTCCGGGCGGACACGGAAACCAGGCAATTCCTCCACCTAAATAAACTACTCCATTTATATGATTCGAAATTCAACGCGTGTCAGTTTAACATACTCTCACACCTACGAGTTTTGCAGGGGTTTGACGTTTATTTTAATTCGATAAATAAAATTAACATACGACTAGCATGGAAATTTTTAAATATTTGATAAATAATATTTAGTTTTTCTATATACACTCCAACATATTAATTTATATTATTAATGAATTGCAAAGAACTTTCAAAGACGAATTTTTTCCATTAGTTTTTCCTTTACCTGTGGCTTCGTTTATTTCATGGTCCTTAGCTATTTCAGAGGAATTCAAATTATAATAATAATATTAATTTATGAAAAAATTAATATTTTTTTTAAATCAATATTGTTTGGAAAAAATGGTTATCGGTTATAATTAATAAAATAATATAAAAAAAAATTAGTTTTATTTTTATCATATATTTGCTATTTTAAGAGGAATTAACTAATAATTAATATATTGAAAAAAATAAGCCACTGGGCTTTTGATTGACGGTGGAATGGGTGCGCTGTTAAGGCATCCTGGATAGATCAACTGGTTCAAATCCCGGTAGGTATTTAAGTTAGTCTTAACATAGAAAATAAATATATTTATGAAAAATAATTTTTTTAAAAACCAAATAATTAGTAAAAATGGTTATGGTTAATGAATGAAAAAAATATAAAAAAAAAATTGTTACCATATAATTATTACTACTAGATTAATTTTTTTATTATATTTAAAAAATTATAAAATCAAAACTTTAGAAAACTAGTTATACTTTTCTTAGTATTTGATTTTTTTGATACTTACGATCAATAAAGTGAACATCATACTGAAAAAAATTAGTAGATGTATAATAGTACCTTTTAAAAGTATTTGGCAAGAGCACTCTTGCCCTGGGCAAAAAAAAAAACATTGGTTAATGATCATGGTGATTAAGCGTTAGGTAAAAGTTATTGTAAGTGTTTCTATGAATTATGAATTAAGAGTTATAATGGTTTAAGGGTTATGAATTATTAAATTTATTAAATTTTAGTTGTATGGTATTGAAAAGTTTTGTGACGAGTTTACAATGAATTAAATATAATTTGTTATTTACATTTAAATAAATTGATTTTTACATAGTGTTCATATTAGAAACTTTGCCACAAATATGTATGTATTTATACTCAAATTTGTGTTTAATTAGCTTTTCTTGGTTAGACCTTAATAATGATAAGTAGATACGACCCTAAAAATCACTTGATTTGCATTTCATTTAAATAATATGGTTCTCTTGGTTTGTTGTTTTCTTCTATTAATTTAGATGTGTGTACTACTTTCAATTTTAATAAAGATTTATGTTTTGATAATAAATGTTTTCCATGCATATGCAAAGAAAATTGAACTCTTTTCTCAATTTTTTTTTGGGTCTTGTGGTGTCTATTTGTGTAAATATAGTATAGGGTCTTAAGTTGATAAGTACTTGAAGTTTGGTTGAAGTTCTAGATAACTATTTTTAAAAAAAGCATGCTACTCAAATTATTATCTTGTTAATGAATACTCCTGGTAGATGATACAAGGAACTATTTTAATACAGGTACACTCATTCACTTTTGACATATTAGTTTTAATCCGCTATATTATTTTATCAATTCTAAACTTCTCATGGCAATTTTATAACTTCTTACTAATTCTCTGTTTTTAGTTTGCAAAACATTGCCAACATATGGACACAGGGGCTCCATTCAATGTGTCTCTAATATATGACTTGTGTTTGTGGCATACTAAACCATACCTCTAATTTGGCTACATATTGGAAAATACCTCTACAAATCACATTATTTAACCCCTTACCAATACGAACCCAATACACTTTCCCAATTTAAAAAATCCTTACTTTCACTAGATATTGTAGGTATCTATTTTTTCATTAACATTTTTTATATCCCTTTATATTTTTCATTAACTTTGAGCTCCATTTTTTTGTAAGTGACAATACAAAAAATCTTTACCCCCTAATATATGTTCAATATATTATGTAATTTTTCTCTCAATATATATCCCCCAATATAAATGCACATGTTATGGTATTTCTCCCCCAGTGAAGCCCCCATGCAGATGGGACTATTTGCCACTCTTTGGCGCTTATAGTTTATTTGCACCCTTGCAATCGAGTGATAGCGGTGGAGCAGTGATGATAATTCACTAGAGAATTCTCGTTTATTGGCCCTATCAACTTATAGGACCACAAACCACTCATCAATGCTTATGGTCTCTTATGCGTTCATAATCAGGTAATAGTGGTGCAACGATGACGATAATTTATGGGATAATTTCCATCTCTTGTCCTTGTTAACTGATGAGACCATTCATTGCCATGGATGCCATTATTAAATAGGCATCACCTTTAGATGGCATGATTGAGGTGTGGGACTGATGAGTTTCCCTTGTTCACCATGGGGCCCCTCTTGTCCACTATAAGTTAACCTCGATGGGTTCGATATATGGATTCCTTCTGGGGGTCCCTCATTAAAGAGGCCTCACATATAAGTAGTGTGATCATGTTTTGGGAACAACGAGTGGCCCTCATTCACCCAGGGGTATCCCTAGCCTATTGTAAGTTAATAAGGGGGTTTGAAACTAAAACCCAACCATGATAAAAACTACTGCCCTTTTGGTGGAATCTCGTGCAGGGGAAAATCAACCTCTGCTACAAAACCCTAATGTTGATCATTGTCTACTACCATTTTTTTCCTTGGCTAATATTCAAGCACCATGGACAATGAGGCTATTGAGTGTTATGACGTGGATCCCATGTTATGTGGACATGGTGGTGCCATGTGATCCAGGTAGGAGAGACATGGTTTTCACTTAGTAGATTCATGCTAATGTTGCTCTCTATCATTGAGAAAACTTCAAATGGGCATAAATTGCAATGTGAGAGTCATAGTTAGATCAAATTTATATCAGCAGAAAGCTCTTAAGAGCTAGACACGATGGACATATTAGAATTTAATTTTGCAAACTCTAAAAATGGAGGATTTCGTTATGAAACTAGCTCATAAAAAGATAGAAAAAATAGATGAACACCTTATAAATAAGCCTCTTCGAGGGGGAAACCTCCTTTACATTACACAAATCAATAATTCTTGGATGATACAAATGAAAAGACCTCCTTTCTATATATAGGAGTCTAAGGGGTCATAATATAAAGAAAGCCACCATAACAATAACAATGTAAGGGCATAATAATAAGAATAGTGGGTTTCTATGGGGCACAATAATAACAATATGGGGACTACATGGGCATAACAATATAATAAGGGGGTTGTACTAATAACAATAAGGGGTTACACTAGCAGTATAGGGACCTAACATGCCCCTCTCCTTAAAAAAGTGTTGTCCTCAACGCTTGAGTAGTTCTTGATGCTTTTGTATAAATTCTTGTCCTCCCATGTGGAATCTTCAGCGGGTAAGTTCTTCCGCTTGATGAGATACTTTGAAATTGATCTATTTCGTAGCTTTCGATTTCTCGATTATATGACTGCTTTGGGTTCCAATATGATTTTTCCTTCCTTGTCAAGTTCTTGCAATACTGTTTGAAATAGGATCTTCTGCAACTTTTGAATGCGTTCCCACTCCTTTGGGCATATGGATATATGTAAGGCATTATGTTTGGAGGAACACTTCATGGCATCAAATGAATAGCATGATCATGATCACGAATAGGTGGGAGGCCTTTGAGAGTCTCAAATACCTTGGAATGATTGTCAAAAATGTTTTGGAGATCCTCTAGTGAATATAATTGTGAAATTACACCCCGTTGTTCTTTATTTAGAAGCTTTGTCATGCTGTTAGAGTTGATTATCTTTCCGGGTTTTCCTTCGATACCCCCAAATTCAACATCCTTTCCTTCCCAAAAATATTTTAAGAAAAATTCTTGAAAATTAAAAGCTATCGTACCCAAAGATTGTAGCCATTGGACTCCTAGTAAAACATCAACACCACCCATTGGAATGGAAAGCATTAGGCTATTCAATACATATTCTCCCATGGATAGATTGATATTATAACACTTTCTAGAGCAATTTATGGTTCCTCCACTTGCAACCATCACTTGACACTCCGGTGCTAGATATAGGAAGCAATTCAATTCCTTGGCTATCTTACAACCAATAAAATTATGGGTACTACTCAAATCAATCAACACTCTTACCTTTTTCTTCTTGATATGTCCTTTTATCTTGATAGTTTGAGGAATAGTAATTTCTTACAATGCATTACAAGATATGGTCGGATTGATTTCTTGAGACTCGATGTGATCTTTCAATTCTTGAACATTTTTCTTCTTGATATGTCCTTCTATATTGATAGTTTGAGGAGTGGCAATTCCGTCCAATGCATTACATGATATGGTCGGACTCATATCTTCTTTCTTGATGTGATCTTTCACTTCTTGAACCTTTTTCTTCTTGATATGTCCTTCTATCTTGAGAGTTTTAGGAGTGGTAATTCTTTACAATGCTTTATAAGATATGGTCGGATTCATTTCTTCTTTATCTGGGGTTTGTTCCTGGTGTATATACTCTTCTTTTGACGTTTCTTGATCCTTTTCTTCCTCCTCTCAACAATCAATGTAAAAGAATTTCTTCTCAGCACACTTATGACCTTTAATGTATTTTTTATCACAATTGTAACAAAGCCATTTTTCTCTTTTTTCTTCCAATTGTTGTGGTGTAACCCTTGTAGGTTGTGGAAGGCTAGGAGAAACAACACTTCCATATTTATAGTTGTGAGGGGTAGAGTTCCTTGTTGCCATAATTTTTCTTTCCACTTTGTAGCAAAGCCCTTTGTCTCTCTTTTTTTCCAATTGTTGTGGTGTTGCTCTTTGTATCCTTATAACGTACTATCATTTTCTCCATGAGAATTGACCACGTAACAATTTGTTTACGAGAACAAAGCCCTTTATACCATAAAAATTGATCTGGTTCTAAATATGAAGATGCAATAAATACCTTTTGTAATAGTGGTACACCATGTAGATCAAAATATTGCTCCATCTGTAGTATCCAATTTACTAGATCCTTTCCATCAAACTTCCTCATATCGCCTTTTCTTGATTTCAGGAGCTCGATCTTGAAATGACTGTAACTCTGTACTTTTAGATCTCAAAGTTTTGAAATTGTCTCCTGCAGTAGCCCTCTGAGTCATATTTCTAACACCACAAGTGTAATCAGAATTTGATTCTCCAAGAAAGAGTTATGTCCAATCTCCTAAGATGACCTGATTATATAATGTTTCAGTAGAGTGAACTTGTATGACGTGCCAAGTCTCACTGTTTCGAACTTTGGATCTGAAAACTATACATAGAAAACTACAGCCCGTCCTTTTTCTGTAACTTCTTACGAAATTCTAATTTGTTGCTTAGAGAGAAAGTTATGACTATTTTACCAAGGTCACCTGTTTAGGATGTAATTCAGGATTCTGCAAAAACCCTAACTTCCTCAGATCATATATCCGAAAATATAGAGAGACAAGATCTGAAATTCAGATCCGAGATTCAGAATGATTTCTTCTCAAATGGGTTTTTTCTTTAGCTTCTGAAACTTTGTAGTGAAAAGGTTATAGCGAAAATACCACGATGACATGTTTTAGATGAAATTATGAAGGTTGCAAAAACCCTAACTTCCTCATATTATATCGCCAAAAATATAGCAAGAAAAGATCTGAAATTTGGATGTGTGGCTCAACATGATTTCTTCTTAAATGTTTTTTTTTTTTTTAGCTTCTGAAACGTTGCAGAAAAAAAGGTATAGTGAAAATACCATGATGACCTGTTTGGAGTAGTGAAACCCTAGAATCTAAAGCTCTAATACCAAATGTTATGAAACTAGCTCATAAAAAGATAGAAAATATAGATGAATGCCTTATAAATAAGCCTCTTCGAGGGGGCAACCTCCTTTACATTACACAAATGAACAATTCTTGGATGTACAATGAAAGACTCCTTCTATATATAGGAGTCCTAAGGTCATAATATAATCAGAGCCGACATAACAATAATAATGTAAGGGCACAATAATGACAATATGGGGACTACATGGGCACAACAATATAATAAGGGGGTTGTACTAATAACAATAAGGGGTTACACTAGTAGTGTAGGGACCTGACAAATTTTTGTAATCCTATATTTATAGTAAACTTTGGAGGTTGGGTTAATTATCATGTAACACCTTTCACCACTGAGAAATTTTAAGGGGTTGGGAAGAAGTCTTACATTTGGAACATTTCCAAATACCAGAGTTAGAAATAGTCCAGAAAGAGAAGGAGCAATTGTTGTCTCTGATAATTATGTAAAATAAATAGATACAAAAATAGGAGCAAAAAATTGAAAGTATATTAAAGGTGAAAAGAGAGCATGTATTTGCACTTAGTATTAAGGATCAAGAGATTAAAATTTTTTTTACTTCTGATGAAGAATAATGAAATAATATATATCAAAAATAAATTGATTGAAATAAATACATTTTTTTTTAGCAAATATCATAAGCTTAAGAAAATTTACAAAGTCAAATTGATTCATATAAAAACAATTAATTAGCTATCAACCCTTAATTTATGCAAGAATGTTTATGTGGAAGGAAATAATTGCTTTTGTTTAAGAGCTATGGGAATCATTTTTAGTAACTGGAGAATAAGCAGAGTTACTAAGAAATATTTAAGAAACCATTATCAGATTTAGCATGAATTGCGAAATAAGCCACAATTTATAGCTAAGATAATTAAATTTCTAATTTTAAAAGTGGAGAACAACTCAAAATATTAGGAATTAATGGTAGAACACATTTGATAATATAAAATAGTAAAGTTACCGCCAAAAAAAAGTTTTGTACAATAGCTACGTAGACTAGTAAAAAATGAGGTGGAATCATTCAATATTAAGTTTAATATTTTAAAGGGAATGTGAATGCCTTAATGCTAGGATGTAAATGGAAGATTTGTACCTATTGATGTGTACAAATACTTGTTATTAAAATCTAAAATAAATGATAGAAAATTTTCTAACATGAGTCGACAATTAAATGGAAGTTTTTTGGTATATAAGTTGATGGATGATTTCTATATTCACTGCTAGGTCCAAATGTTATTCACCATTACAAAAAGATATAAAAAATATGCTGAGATGGATGCATCTTAAGCCAAGATGGTATTATACAACTATCAAACCAAATCTAAATTGGAGTGGCTCACTAAGTTTTCTCTGTAAATTCTTCTAGTGATGTAGTCGAATTTAGATAAAGAAGTATAGATGACAACTAATGATTTCCATGAAAGACAATTTTCAGATTGTAGATTATTGTGGCGTGGTTTCTGAGAGGAATTCAGATTTTCCACAGTGCCCATCTTTATATTTGTCGACGTTTCGAGTCTAGACCCAGACTCATCATCAGGACTGATGTACGGAGAAAAGAATGCAAAGGATTTTTGATAAATATGAATTAGGTTTGATGCACAGACCATATGGCCGACTAAATTATTATTTATATTACTAATTATTTATTATTTATTATTATTATATTTATATGCTTGTTTATTTTCTTATTAATCATTATTAATCTTATTGTTATTAATCATTATTTACTTTGTCATTGTTTGTTTTGATCATCATTAATTATTTTAATATTACTTGTTATTTGTATTATTCTTTATTGTTCTTATTTTTCATTAATCATATTGTTATTATTAATTAATATTTATATTATTATTTATATATTATTGTCTA